>MU160704.1:19720-50504 GCA_015888305.1 Antheraea pernyi | reverse complement strand
TTTTTTTTTTTTTTTTTTTTTTTTTTTTTTTTTTTTTTTTTTTTTTTTTTTTTTTTTTTTTTTTTTTTTTTTTTTTTTTTTTTTTTTTTTTTTTTTTTTTTTTTTTTTTTTTTTTTTTTTTTTTTTTTTTTTTTTTTTTTTTTTTTTTTTTTTTTTTTTTTTTTTTTTTTTTTTTTTTTTTTTTTTTTTTTTTTTTTTTTTTTTTTTTTTTTTTTTTTTTTTTTTTTTTTTTTTTTTTTTTTTTTTTTTTTTTTTTTGTTTGTTTGTTTGTTTGTTTGTTTGTTTGTTTGTTTGTTTGTTTGTTTGTTTGTTTGTTTGTTTGTTTGTTTGTTTGTTTGTTTGTTTGTTTGTTTGTTTGTTTGTTTGTTTGTTTGTTTGTTTGTTTGTTTGTTTGTTTGTTTGTTTGTTTGTTTGTTTGTTTGTTTGTTTGTTTGTTTGTTTGTTTGTTTGTTTGTTTGTTTGTTTGTTTGTTTGTTTGTTTGTTTGTTTGTTTGTTTGTTTGTTTGTTTGTTTGTTTGTTTGTTTGTTTGTTTGTTTGTTTGTTTGTTTGTTTGTTTGTTTGTTTGTTTGTTTGTTTGTTTGTTTGTTTGTTTGTTTGTTTGTTTGTTTGTTTGTTTGTTTGTTTGTTTGTTTGTTTGTTTGTTTGTTTGTTTGTTTGTTTGTTTGTTTGTTTGTTTGTTTGTTTGTTTGTTTGTTTGTTTGTTTGTTTGTTTGTTTGTTTGTTTGTTTGTTTGTTTGTTTGTTTGTTTGTTTGTTTGTTTGTTTGTTTGTTTGTTTGTTTGTTTGTTTGTTTGTTTGTTTGTTTGTTTGTTTGTTTGTTTGTTTGTTTGTTTGTTTGTTTGTTTGTTTGTTTGTTTGTTTGTTTGTTTGTTTGTTTGTTTGTTTGTTTGTTTGTTTGTTTGTTTGTTTGTTTGTTTGTTTGTTTGTTTGTTTGTTTGTTTGTTTGTTTGTTTGTTTGTTTGTTTGTTTGTTTGTTTGTTTGTTTGTTTGTTTGTTTGTTTGTTTGTTTGTTTGTTTGTTTGTTTGTTTGTTTGTTTGTTTGTTTGTTTGTTTGTTTGTTTGTTTGTTTGTTTGTTTGTTTGTTTGTTTGTTTGTTTGTTTGTTTGTTTGTTTGTTTGTTTGTTTGTTTGTTTGTTTGTTTGTTTGTTTGTTTGTTTGTTTGTTTGTTTGTTTGTTTGTTTGTTTGTTTGTTTGTTTGTTTGTTTGTTTGTTTGTTTGTTTGTTTGTTTGTTTGTTTGTTTGTTTGTTTGTTTGTTTGTTTGTTTGTTTGTTTGTTTGTTTGTTTGTTTGTTTGTTTGTTTGTTTGTTTGTTTGTTTGTTTGTTTGTTTGTTTGTTTGTTTGTTTGTTTGTTTGTTTGTTTGTTTGTTTGTTTGTTTGTTTGTTTGTTTGTTTGTTTGTTTGTTTGTTTGTTTGTTTGTTTGTTTGTTTGTTTGTTTGTTTGTTTGTTTGTTTGTTTGTTTGTTTGTTTGTTTGTTTGTTTGTTTGTTTGTTTGTTTGTTTGTTTGTTTGTTTGTTTGTTTGTTTGTTTGTTTGTTTGTTTGTTTGTTTGTTTGTTTGTTTGTTTGTTTGTTTGTTTGTTTGTTTGTTTGTTTGTTTGTTTGTTTGTTTGGTTGAACGCTATGATCTCAGGAACTACCAGTCCGATTTGAGAAAGTCTTTCGGTTTTAGATAGCTCATTTATCGAGGAAGGCTATAGGCTATATATCATCACGCTAATATCAATAGAAGCAGAGCATCAATGAGTAAGGCACACGTCTCACGTCATCAATTTCACATGGACTAATACATAGGTAGCAGTCAATCACTACATAGTGTACCAATTCAAATAAAAAGAGAATCATTAAAATCGGTTCATAATTAACTAAGATATCGATTAACATTCAGTTATTATAGCAACGTATAAGAATAACTTAAGTATATCGACAATACGGGCATATTATATCTATCTATAAAATAAAAGATTTAAGATATATTGTTCGATAATGTATAGCTTATAATTTTCATTACTTTCTTATATAGTGTTAGTGAGTACTGAGTTTGGTATATAGTAGGTTGAAGTTCCAGTTATGTTGCTGATGATAAATCCCATCCCACTCGATATACTATTTGTATTCATATACCTAATGTACACGTTACATGTTTCAGTTGGCGTGAGTGTCGTAGTTACAAATGTTTTTGAAAAAACTTTTCTGTAATGTACACTTCCACTCACAATTTTCCATTTCTTTAATACATTTTTTAAAAAGCGCGTGCGGAGCCGCGGGTAACAGCTAGTTTATTCATAATTCTGCAAAATAATCTAAGTAACACACAAAGATAATGATAACCGTCACAAACTAATGTTATGCAAGTAATAAAAAAATTCTATATTTCAATTCTTAATTATGTCTTATTGAAATATATATAAAAGCACCTTTAATGTGGTGGCGCTAGTGTCAATACGTCTCTCTAATATGGTGGCGCTAATGTCAATGTTCCGGTCGTGTTGTAGTCTCGCTTCTTGAATGTGACGTAGCGACACCGTAGCGGCACAGGGGGTGGGTGATAACAAAAGTTATACTTTTTTAGCGCGTTTGGGAAAAATAATGAGACATCTACCGACACCTAAACGCAATACCATGAAATTAGTCGGTAATTGATTGTTAGGTTTTCATCAGAACTGATAAGTATATTCAAGGTATTTTTATTTGTAATTGTGTTATTAATGTAAACATACATTATAAATTATTATTATTTGATAAGTAATTGATTATATTTATTTTTGGTATCTAACTTTATTCTGTACACAAATATGAAGAAAATTATTTTGAAAGGTTTTTAAAGTTATACTTTTTGAATTAAAACGTTATCAATCACTTATCAGTTCTTATCTTTTTAAGTTACAGAAGTATAACTTCTTACGTGCGTACATAAATACACACATACGTTTTATATATTATAACGCATAATACAACACAATATAATAACGCTACCTAGTTACGATCGGTAATAAAACGGATAATATAAAAACTTGAATGAAAACAAACTTATGTCTGCCAACTTAGTAAACAAGGTGATCCCTCATATGGTGCAGTTGATATCTTAGATACCAACATGCATTTTATATCCATAATACATATCTATGACAACAATGGGAAAAAAATGTACAGACAAAATTACAGATTTATCAATGTAGATTTAGAACATAGCAATTCGAAAAACCGTTAAACGTAATCTGGTTTACGAAGGTTTATGTTTTGAAACAAAAACTTGTCAAATTCGAAGTGCATTTTAGGCCACGTATAGAGATTCTATAAAGTTTTTTTTTTAAACATATTTTGTTTAGTATTTAATAATGAGGTTTTATTATAATATTTAGAGAAAAGAGATTATATCATAATATTAATAATGAGCATTTCAAAATAATTAATCGTAGTTACATTTTTTTTTTATATCATAGGAGGCAAACGAACAGGCACCTAAGGCACCACATAATAGTGATCACCGCCGTCCATAGACACTAACAACACCAGGGGAGTCGCTAATGCGTTCCCAGCCTGTGTTTGGGGGAGGGGCGAGGAGTGGGGTGGGGGGTGGTCCTCTGGTCTTTCACTGTCCGAACGAAACGCAACAATGCAAGCACTGTTACTTCTCGTCGGGTTTCTGTGGGACGGGTGGTAGTCCCCCGGGCGAGCCATTCATGCTGAAACTGGTAATAGCTTCAGTGTGGCTCTACCTCTAACCTCTAAAAAAGTTATATAAGTTTTTAAACTTGTGTATATATATACTGCTCATAACCACATAATTTTATCAATTAACTTGTAATAAAACAAATACGCAATAATGTTTTTCTTATATTTATTTTATGTGCTTATCAAAAAATTACAAAATTGTAAAATCTGTGTCAAAAATTGTAAAAATATTTTATGATATTTGTATATAAAATACATAAAAATTTATGATAGATAATATTATAACATTACATTTCTTATAAATATAATTTTATAACATAAAACATTGTAAATATTCTAACACTAGATGGACGGACAAAAATAGGTACCTACAAATTTATGCACATTATGCAAAATGTACATGGATTTTACATAATTACAATTACTATAAATATTTAACTGTAAAATCTCTATCACATGAGGTACATTCTAGTCATTATTATACAGTATAATCTCACTAATCCGTCAATATTAAAAACCGTCGGGTGCCAGATTACTGTTCGGATTACTGGATTATAGTGAAAAAGCCATAAGTAATTAATAAAATCAAGCATAGAAGGAATAAATGTGTGTAATATATAAAATTAACATGTACATATGTAATTAGATAGTTTTAAAATAACCCTTAATTGAGTTCGGCTTTTGTGCAACATGTAGTCCTTGCTTAAAAACCTTTTCTCACATGTTGCGAAGAATTATAATTACTTTGGCACATATGCCGTTTTCTTCTGCCCATGTTATGCAGGTATTGAAACAAATCAATGCATCATAGGTATAGAGGGGCGAGGGGGCATGGGCGGAGGGTGCCGGTCTATCGAAGTGCCGGATTAGTGAAATTATACTGTAGTAACATTATTGAAATATATATGTGTGGTAATATATCAGTCATTTAAATTTGTTTATATGAAACGATTTTATCTAAATGAGATTCAAATAGCTGCACTAAAGGCATAACAGCATACTTCTTTTCACAACCACTCAAAAGAAAGGTCTAATTACTGTATATTAACATTTTAAATAAAATAATGGTACCTTCGTATTAAATGTACCGCGCTCGCATTCCGCTGCCGCGGCCGGTTCGCCTTACCTTTTTTCGACGTCTAACCAAACCGATATAAAAGAGCAGTCGAAAAATTTATAACCTAACCGCTTTATTTTTCTTAATTTTCCCGTCTTGGTTCGTTAAGTTTAGGGTAGACTTGTGAAACAAAGGTTGCGTGAGCTGGCCGCGGAAGCGGTCGAAGATCGCACTAAGTTGCCGGTAATACTTACCATTTTGTATATTACCAGCTTGATGACTTTTAAGTAAAAACGAAACAGCTTCGTCTCCGTTCGTTTAGGTTAGGTTAGACTTGCGTATAAAGATAACGTCAGCCGGTCGCGGCAGCGGTCACCGAACGCGGTGCATTTAATACGAAAATACCGAAACAATTATACATCTATCTGGTCCCATAATACAAATAAATATAATTTAATGCTTTTATATAATGTTGTGTTAAATATAAGAAATGTATTAAGAAGAAATCCTATTTAAAATGATAAATTAACTAAAAATGTGATTTTTAAAATTGGATATGTCAAATTTATATACATGTGTTTTTGGCCAAAGTTGCACAACTGGTCATGGAAATCAGAACAACATATTACAAAAGAAATAGAGCAAACTACATGACAATGTTAGAAATGAGACAGGTGTGAATATTCTGGACGCACCATTACAACGATGATCCAGGAAGCAAAAACACCACAAAGTCTCATCGTACCAATCCCTGAAAGTTAAATTTTAAAATATTATTATGACAATAAATTCAAGGATGTGGAGTGATATAAACTACTAGCTCACACCTTCTCATGTTTATTTAGATTTGATCTTTGCCTAATTGGGAACATTACATTTTTGTGGATGAAAATGTCCTTTGTCTTTTTCAATGCTGATGACAACTTATGTTAGAAATTTCATCATTATCAATAGAGTAGTTAAAGAGTAAAAGTGTAAGAAGCACACTTTCACATTTTAAATTTTTTGGGGTGTAAGGGGTGTCGAATAACATCATAAGACTTGAGACACCCAAGCCAACCTCACCTGCACGTGGTGCACCCTGCTGAAGAACGAACGAGGCAATGGCGAAAGCGGGGTGGTAGGTTTTTACAGCCTGACTGGGTCACAGCCACCATGTATATGGCGAAAAATCCCGTCATAGCGATTCGCTTCCGCGGGTCACGTTTCAGGATCAATCTATGCATATCCAGTTTTTGGCAGGCCGGCATGACAGTGGCGACCGGCGATGGATAGTGTGTCTCTCGGTGGTCGCCATTGTTTTTGGATTGTACAGTGCTTACCATCAGGTAAAGCACAGTGACTTTGACATGCTACAATTAAAAAAAAAATAGTAGGGATAACAAATTACTAATTAAAAATTATAAAATTACCTTTTTATATCAAGTTCTTTAATGGTATTATTGACATAATTAGCCAAATTCACATCCTTCGCAGCAGGCCTGCATCCTTCATATGTGTCAGCTGGTATATCAGTCCGGAAGGCTTTGAAGTTGCTTAAGCAGTCTCTTGTGATTACCTCTTGAGCTAAAATTATATTTATATAACTTTATAGTAAATGTTATAGTGGACGCTACTTTGCACTTCTGCCTAGGATTAATTAAGACTATTATATCTAACTGCAACGAGAAACAAATCAATTAATCAATATATATGTATATTTATATATTAATAATACAATAATAAATTAATTAAAATACGTTGCAGATTGTCATGATTACATGTCAATTATATGTATATTAATTATATATTGTATTATTAATATATACATATATATTGATTAATTGATTTGTTTCTCGTTGCAGTTAGATATAATAGTCTTCAATTAATCCTAGGCGGAAGTGCAAAGTAGCATCCATGTAATGCCTTCAACAATCAAAAAACTTTATAGTATCTAAAAATGAATTATTTAAATCACAATTCTACTTAGATATTTGTATGATTCAATGAATTATTACAATTAAATATTGCAAACATATAAATAAATAAATAAAGAACTTCATGTAGAAACATAATAAAAAATAAGCTACCGACCTCCTTTCCTCTCAATGAGTTTAACACATACATCATCAGTTTCTGGGCATGGATTGCCCAGATATCCCACACCATGCCAGTTGAATGGTTCCAAACATCCTGGAGTTGCAGCTGTACATTGGTAGCACCATATCGCTAGACCTGGAAACCATAGTAAATTATAAATGTCACTCAAACCTATTCTCTTTTTCTACATTTCATATATGTAATTATATCGATTTGTGAACTGAAATAACAGCATCACTACTGAGACGCTGTTTTGTTTTTTGTCAGGACAACTTCTAATCACTGAGCTTGGGGGACGCTCTATGTGATTGTTTGGGATCATTGACATGTAACAAACAGTTGATATGTAATAGCAATATTAGCAATGTTTTAGAGAATGAAAATTATACCTTTTTTTTTTTTTTTCTCGTACTGACTACGCTATTGACCTAGCAAGGTCTTAACAGCTTCACCGGACTACAAAAATTATACCTGCATTTATGAATCGATACACTATCATAGACTACTGTGTGGAATTTCATTTTATATATAGACTGAAATATGTAACCTATGTTTCTTGAAATTTATTTACAAAGAACCACCTATAATCTTGTCGGCATTAGCTAAAAATAAAAAATTGTATTGTGGTATTCATTATTTTTGAGAGTAAGTGTGTTTTGTGAGTTTGTTTCTCTATTATAGTTCCACTCCTTAGTTACTCAACTAAACATAAGGAAATTTTGCAGATTTATTGTCAGGGTTACAGAAAAGGACATACGAGTAGTTCTCAACTAAAATAAAAAATGTTCCTCAAATCAAAAGAAAAGCAAATAAAGCCATGGACTATAAGCTAAGAATAAATAGAATAGCAACAGCTTAGTGGTCTATTATAGTAAAACATTTAGGTACACCAACTCTCAAGTTATCTTAAAGCCGCATTGGAGTTTGAAGATTAAAATGACATTCTATCCACCATTTTCACTTTATAATATATTGATCATAATCTCACCTAATATTAACTCATAATGTGGAATAAAATAGAAATATGATAAACTTGAAGATTGGCTCTCTAGTGCATATGCTGGAACTCATATTCAGGTGGTCTGAGACAGCTTTTTAACCGACTTTCACAATGTCAGAACCTTGTTACTCTAAAAATTATCTGCGAGATAGATCAAGGAAACTCCTTAATAGTTCTCTGTTGTACTTTAAGACTAGTTATAGTGATAACACACTATATTTTGTAGACCTTTAGTTTAGGTTATCATAACATAACGTATCTATTTTTTATTATTCACGTAACTTACAAAAAATTTCATATATATTTAATTAAACTTTGCACTTAAATTATAACTAATATTTTTGCATGTTAGTATCTCACAGTAAAACAAAATAATGTAGATTACGAAGATAATATAATGAGACACGCATTATGCTACAAATGTATTCATTTATTGTGACATATAATAAAGGAACGATTCGTATTCAAAACTTTTTCAACGGATTAATGCCTGATTATTGGAACCACACCCCAACTTTGATACAATACTATTTTAAAAAAAATGTATTACTCACTCTCACTAAACGCAGACATCAAAGTTAAGAACATAAAATAGATCTTCATTGTTTGCTGTTGTTATTTAAAAATCAGTACGTATCATAAAACTCTAAACAACAAACATAAAATCAAACTATGAAAACTAACAAAACACACTCTTACTAAGGATTGCTACTGAGATCGATTAATCAAATAATCGATTTTAAGACTAAAACTCCAGGAATTAATCGATATTAAACATCGAATCGACATCTGACACTAAAAATTGTAATTCGATTTTTTTCTAAGTACATAAAATAAAACCATACAATAATTTAGTAAAAATCTAAAAAAAAGGTCATTGAAAACCGAAAATAATTTAAGAGATCAATTTTTGAATAATCAATCCTCTAGATCTCAATTGTTTAATGAATCGATTCCACAAACGACAATTCGAATCTGTGTTATTTTTGGGACAATTCGCTAATCCTTATCTCTTACACGTAAGAAAACAACCAATGACATTCAAAAAGAGTTTTTGGCGTAATTTTGGAATGCCATATGGTCTTTATATTTTATCCATAATTTTGTCTTATTTGGCTCTATATTGTGTAATATTGGTGTTTTTTTTTTTTTTCGAACTGACTACGCTATTGACCAACAGCTAGCAGGTCTTAACAGCTTCACCAGACTAGATATTGGTGGTGCTTTACATAATATAGTTTGGTTATTGTGCACAAGTGAAGTGGATCGGTAGTAATACCATGGAGCATGGATTCTGACTTGCCACAAAAACTCCCAGGAAAGTTCTAACAAGATGGCCACCATCCTCGGACTGTGGTGATCACTTAACATCAGTTGACACACCTGTTCGTTGGCTCCTATGATATAAAAAAAAATCTTAAAAAAATTCGCTACGTTTTTTGGCTCAGGCGAGTTCCTCTGCGATTACAGTCATTCAAAAATGTTTAGCCTTTTAATATCACGAATGCACCCTTACTAGCTGTTTACGAACGTAAACATAAAAAAAATCTTGTTTTTTTGTTTGTGGCAACATTGCTATTAAAAATCTTCCTTCATCCCCGTTCATGTACTCGTATGTAATGTGTTTCTCTGTATATTTTAATTTCAATAAAAAATTAATTCAATATATTTGAAAGTTTTTATATTTATTTCGACAATCGATAAACAGTAGGCAGGCAGACAAACGGTAGGCAGACCTCATGCTGCCAAAAACCTAAACAAGTCATGAATATAAAAAAAAATTGAATTAAAAAATGTTGAGAGTTGCCCCAAGGCTGAAGTTTTGGGATTGTTTTTTTTTATATAAGAAATCCAAGAAAATAAGGAAAAAAGGTTTAGCTTGGAAAATTAAAAATAACAATATAGCTCTCGACAACAGCGCCATTTATCGGGGCCGACTATAACTAAGAAGAATTAACATCATAAGTATAAAAAATCTTCAAAATTGGTATAGCCATTTAGGAAGAGTTTAATTATGAACACCTGTATTTTATATATAAAGATATGGCACAAGAACAATAATGTAGAAGAAAGATGCACTCGGATTTAAGACCCATGTGATGTTCAATAGCTTATAATTATAATAATTAAACCCGAAATAGATATATATATATATATATATATTATTATATTAATATTATAAAGCTGAAGAGTTTGTTTACTTGAACGCGTTAATCTCAGGAACTCCTGGTAAAGTTAGCGTTTGTCGAAAGTAACTATTCCACGCGGAAGAAGTCGCGGGCAGAAACTAGTATACTATAAGTGCATCGAGATCGTCAGTAATTGAACAACTCATTTTATATAAATTGCAACTAAACGCACATAATTCCCATAATGTTTTACTTTAGTATTGAAAAGTGCTCTTTCGACACGTAATAAATATTATACTCTGAGTGATTGAAGGGCATAACAACTAATCAGCCACTGCATATTAATTCACTAAGGTACAACGGCTCAATGATATTAAAAAGCACGTTTATTTAAAAATAATTACTAACAATAATTATCACAAAATGATTTAAAAAATTACAATAAAGATAAGTCCGGTTTTGTTTAACGTAGATATTTTGTTGAGAAAAAGCGCTGATAGTTTTGACGATTGCGCCTTTTCAGGAAACTATTATTAAGTATAATACTGGCACTTGATTCGTTTTCTACAGATTTATATATCTTCTGACTGTGACGGCTGTTCGTCGGGAGGAAATATTGCAGCCCTGAGCATTATCAAGTCTTCTTTGTTCAGATCAATACACATCGTACCTATCACATCTTCGACACCTATTGTTCCATCATTACTCAAATCAACTTCTTTGATAAGATTATCCAGTTGCTTCTGAGGCATTCTATACCCTTGCTTCGCAAGGACTTCTTTTAAAAAATCTCTATCCATAGCACCAGTCCTATCAGGGTCAAATACTTGCAAAGCGCTTCGTAATTCATCTTCGATATCAAAAACTCTCTGCCGTATTGTAACCATTTTCAAGAATTGCTCAAACTTGATATGCCCTTCGGGATGTGGAGGTCTTACACAATAAGCTATGAGTTCTTGTAGTTGCTCTGGAGTAAACGTCATAATAAATAAGCTTTTTAACATATAAACTAATTCTTTTTCAGTTATGTATCCATCAATATCAGTATACGCCGGAGTATAATTTTGATATAATTCCCAAAGCTGTTCAACTTCTGCTAACTGTTCTGGACGTAGTTCAAATGGTTCTTTCAATGCCTCTTTAGAATCACTAAAATCAAAGGGTGCTGTGGGATCAGGAGGAGGTTCTTCTACGTAGAGATTTTCTTCTTCAACTGAAACTTCATCTGGACGTTTCTGTTCTTCTTTAGTGATTGTTTCTTCTTTAGCTATTGTTTCTTCTTGTTTACCTTCCAGTTGTTCTCTTTCTACTTGTTCACTCAGAATCTCATCACCTTCAGCTGATATTTCTTGTTTATCGTCCTTGTATACTTTTTCATCTTCGTCGTGTTCTCCTTTAGTGTGTTCTTTTTCAACGTCTTCCAAATCCTCATGAGTGTCGCCTTCGTCACTTACTTTCTCCTGATTTTCACTTTGTTGTGTTACCTCCGTATCTTCCGTTTCACCATTATTAACACCTCCCAAATTTGCATGTTTTTGTTGTATTATGTCGTTTTGTTGTGTGGCGCCTTCCTGTTGTGTGAAAAGTTCATCTCGTGTGGCATCTTCTTCTTGTGGGGCATTTATTTCTTGTATGCCATCATCTGGCATTGTAGCATTTTCTATTTCGTTAATTTCCTCCATGATTATGTGTGTCTTTCTTTTTACACTACAAAAATTTTGAGTTAGTTTTATTCAATATATCTAGTAACTCATACTAAAAATTTGTCTCCACATCGAGGTCGTTTAAAATTTGTACGAAGGACTATTATCAAGTTTCCAGTTATTTTCTCATATAAGCTAAAACTTTCTAGAGATATGAAATCAAGTATTTCTATAAATTCTTCTAACAAATCATTTCGCACAAGATCTATGAATTCCAACATTGATTAAAAATAATATATTATATTCAATCGATATATGTTGTTGAATTTATAGTGTATAAAAACATGTCACACCCACTGTCATTACCCCTGACACCACAGAGAATAATTATTGCTTTTTCTATAGCTTAAGTAGGTTATTAATGAATACGCCTATACACGAAGTACGATTATTGAAACTAGCCTCTTTAGTGAACTGCTATGCTATATAGTGAAACGGATTATTATATTTCTTCATAGACTGCTTATAGAGTAGTAATGTTTATTCTCGTCATCTCTACTATACTAAATGGTTTATATATTTACATGAAATTTATGTTTCTCTATTCACAAAATTATATGCATGTCTGGTTAAATTTAATACCAAAGAACTTAATACGGAATGTTTTCTTGAGCCTCTTCCCCCTATCTCTCTCAGATGAGCTTGACACAATATTTTTCATTTATTTTATATATCATTAAACATCTAATAGTTAGTACTGATACCGTCTGTGGGAACCCCAGATATATGTATAATTTAAAGTGGTATGTGTTTATATAGAATAGCATATATTAAAAAAAAAATACTTAGGACCTTTGTTAATTCTTCTCCACTTAAATAAGATTTTGTCCGACCGTTCTCCCTATTTTGAGCTCTTATAATTAATTGGTGGCTATAATGTGCTTGTATTTAAAGGAAAATAACCTTTTAATTTAAATTTTTTTCGAACTGACTACGCTATTGACCTAGCAAGGTCTTAACAGCTTCACCAGACTACTAACCATTTAAATTATTATTAATAAGATATTAGAGAATAGATCTCTCAAATAAATCAATTTTATACGTTTACACTAGTATAAGCCTACGACAAATCTGGCATGAGATAATTACTTAAAAGCTCCTATATATAGTTAAAAATAATCCAGCTTCAGGTGCCAGTGATAAATCGTTGGATTGAGTCGGTAGGAGTGCGACATAACCTGCTCAATACTGCTCAAAAATAGGGTGAGTATGTAGCAAAGATTTTCCAGGAAAAAAGGGGCTGTGATCAAATTTTAACCACGGAATATTAGCTAAGCAAATACTGAACTTTATCATTACCACAAATATGTAATTCTAACGTTATAATAATATACATGAAAGGTGATAAAACAACTTAAAAATTCGTTTATTATATATTATTAGTTATTCATATATGTGCTAACTATTTCAATATAGATCCATCCACCGTAATCTCGTTATTACATTCTTTTGTTACTAACTTTCATAATAGATTCTAGACGTCATTGCGTAAAGGCGTTCCACTTAATAAGCCGAGGATCGTGTCCGGTTACTTGGATAATCGTCCAAAATAACAACTTATTTCCGTCCATAAATTTTAATATAAATATAGTAGAAGTATTTTCCATTTAAGCGGCGATATAATATGCAGTTAGAAATAGCTTAAATACTACAATATACTATAGCTTTATATATGATAAAGTTGAGGAGAACTATAAGTTACGTAAATAGGCCTAACGAAGCATTTAGGTGGCGACTATTCAATATAAACAAAATTAGGACATTTAATGAATTATATAATTTATTTCGTAAAAGGATGCAATACACATAGATAGAATTGCCTATTATTTACCCGAGCTAATATCCGAAACGACTGAACTAATTTTAAAGAAGGTTTACTACCATTTGAAGGACTTTTTAGAATGTTATCTAAGGTTCATAAAATTATTTCTACACATGAACTAAGCAATAATGATAAAATTTAACGAGAGGTAACTTAAATTCAGTAAATGCATTTTTGAGGTTTAATACTAAATTGTCAAAAATGCAATAAAAATTAACAATGATAGTCCACAATTAATCCAGATAAAACACGTTGTTCTCGTGAAATTGAATAACTTATTTCTACAAAAGAAGTTGCAGGCGCCAGGTATAATTAATATAAGCACTACATATCTGTAAATTACTATACTGACTTACCTATATTTAAATCGTCATTGGGCGTAAACAAAATACCGACTCAGTTAATATTACATTAATAATGACTATTGGTCGTCCAATTTTCGAAATTGTACGACCATAATAAGGGCTTCAAACTTTTAATATATAGCTATTATTACCTGCATTTAATATTGTACAATTGTGGGCATAAGGAGTTTGAATTATAACGAAAAGAGACTTATAAATAAATGATACGACTCATATATGGTATGAAAAAAAATCTATAAACAGTTTTTGAAGTTATACTTCTTTTGGCGCATTAGGAAAAAATGATGAGAGTAATTTTTTACGAAGTTAGCTATAATCAACTTTTTCTTTGATTAGTGTAGTTTTTTTACAAACGTAGAATAACGCGTTATATACACACACACTTTTATTTTTTATTCATAAAGTTATAGCAATAGTTATTAAACAAAAAATAAAGAAAATCGGTGAACAAACATGGAGAAAATAGTTCTGTACTGTTTTATCACTGCTTGTTTACGTATAAAGAAAAAACTATTAACGCAATAATATTTATAGTCAAGAATGTTACTAATCTTAATACGTTCTAACTCGACAGCGATATCTAGTTATCATTGCTAGGATGCATAACACCTCCCACGACCGGTGCTTTCATAAAGCGCATCACGTGCCTTCGTTCTCACAGGAGAAAGAACCCGGTTTGATGGTCGGTGAGCGGTTGATGCGGACAACGTGGGCAGAAAACTTTACGCGCGGTTGCCTCGCGCATGCGTGCCGGCAGTAGTTTTGGCGGGAAATAAAATCGAATTATTTTTCATAAAAGAAAACATACCCACATATGTATTCAGAGTGTTTGCATCTTGTTTAATAAAAATAGTCTTAGGAGGTAAACTGATTTTGTGTGCCATCATGGTAAGTATGTACACTGTAACATAATTTATCAATTAAATCATTTTCGATACATGTAGGTACGTATTTATATTTGTTTTTTTTTTATCGGAACTATTTTATAGGAACTTTTTTTGTATTGTATCATTATGTGCTGTCGTTTTCTTATCACTTAACCCTTAAAACAATTTCACGAATTTTATACTAAACCCGTTACATTTAAATATTAGCTTTTAGCCTCTTATATCACTATATACATAACTTTGATAACACTTTATCTAATAGTAAGTAATGGAAAGATCCTAAATAAGAGTAAGAGTCTCATCGCTTCAGATGTTTTGTAAATTAATCCGGACAAACAACATACATTATTTTTATTTATAATTATAAATTACTTATTAAATAACAATTATCAACATCATCCAACTTTGGTTACCACTTTAAACCCAATAAAATTATGGTACGTACTACGTGTATACTAAATATAGGTATATATGTATAGGCAAAACAAACAGTGTGTCAACCGATTTTCTTTATTGTTTAGTGTACATCAATCAGTAGATGAGCTTTAGTGTTATCAATAAAAACATTTGTAGATAGTTATATTTTCTCCATAGCATCAGCGAAAAGCCTTTGTTGATGAGACTCTATTAGTAATACTTAACGCTTTATAGGTCTATTATCTACAATATTTGTACAAACTACAAAACAGTTTTAACTATTTAGAAAAAATGGAAAAGAAACACAGACAATAATACATATAAAAGCACGCGAAGAAAAAATTTTATACCCCATATAATTTATTAGCTAACGATACTTTCTTCAAACGAATCGTTCAGTTTCAATCCACTCTGTCACTTTAGTCTTAGCAGTCTAACATTCAAATGATTGAGACATAAGACTAATTTACTACGTAATTATGAATAAATATAACTATATAATACGTTTTACTACAACACCGAACTATCTGTTCAAAAGGATAAATTACACCATTATCTATATACCTATATACTGAAAAAACAATTCCTTTGGGGGCTCCAATCACGTCAAAACTACAAATCGTATCGGCATTGGCATATGAGCATTCAGTGGAGTTTGCTAGTCGTCACTGGTCCACATTCGCACTACGCGGCCGAGGGGTTTTTAGTCGGTAGGAGTCCGACATCACCCTCACGCTGTCCCCCGGGGGCGTGAGGTGTATCCAATATGTAGGATTTTCCCCTCGTTAAAAAAAAGGCATATGAGGTTTCGATACGGATTTTTTCCTAAAATAGTCTAAGATTTTTTTTTTTTTTGGAATCCAGTTTGACATTTTTTTCCATTTACTTTTGCATACATTTTTTACCGCCAATAAAAACAAAAGACGCACATAACGAACGACCGGGTATCAGCTAGTAGAGTATTGTATCCATAAGTATATAAATGCGAAAAACGGTCTGATTTCCTATTTTAATATCGTCAGAGGGAGCGTGTGGCATCACTGTGTCAATCGAAGTGTGGTCGTATTTTTTTGTTATTGTAGCACAGTTCAATCCAAAAACAATGGCTACCAACAAGAGACAAAACTACAATGAATCGGAGATTTCAATGAAAGAGAACATTATTATGTAATTATCGCATGTGGGTAGACATTTTTTAATCCCTGACTGTATAACTATCACCATCGAGTTTACAGCATACTACTTGTCCAGCCATTTGTCTAATTAAAAATACTAAAAATATTGAGTTAAGATAATAGATATATGGGTTATTCCTATTTTCGTAGCATCGATACAAATATCGATATTTTTGAAGTGAAAACTTCTTTAGCCACGTTGAGCGATTCAAATAAAGAAAAAAAAAGTTGGGGGAAACTTATGGGTTCACGTCACTTATGTCCTTGACATGCCAGTGATCGTCATCGACGACCTCGACATGCTTATAAAGTATTGCGCTTGTGCCAGACATTGCATACACTGTATCATTTGCAGGTGGTAGAGCCACGCTGAAGCTATTACTGGTTTCAGCATGAATGGGTCGGCTCATTCGGGGTAGTACCACCCTCACACAGAAAACTGACGTGAAGTAATAGTGCTTGCATTATTGCGTTTCGTTCGGTCAGTGAGAGCGACGGAGGGCCACTTCCCTTCCCCCTACCCGTCCCCTCTCCCTCTCCCCCTCCCCCCTTCTCCCAAACACAGGCTGGCAACGCACTTGCGACTCCACTGGTGTTACAAGTGTCTATGGACGGTGGTGATCAGTTAACACCAGGTGACGCAGCTGTTCGTTTGCTTCCTATGATATAAAAAAAAATGTTTGAATTTTCGTGTGGGTAAAATCTTGTGATTTTGCTTTACCGAACATCACCGATAACATCGACTTGCTCGTAACGTATTATTACGCTTACGTCAAATTATTGGCGTGTAGTGCAGCAGCCTTTGTACATATAATACTGATATTTTATATGAAACTTGTACCGCTCTTTTTTTTTTATGGAAGCACGGCAAAATGACTGCAGTGTGCCTGATGGTAAGCACAGTACAATCCAAAAACAATGGCGACCACTGAGTGACACACTATCCATCGCCGGTCGCCGCTGTAATGCCGGCCTGCGAACAGCTGGATATGCACAGGCTGATCGCGAAACGCGACCCGCTGAAGCGAATCACTATGACGGGCTTTTTCGCCATATACATGGTGGTTGCGACCCAGTCAGACTGTAGAACCCTACCACCCCGCTTTCGCCATTGCCTCGTTCGTTATTCAGCAGGGTGCACCACGTGCAGGTGAGGTTTATGAGTGTCTCAAGTGTTAGATGTTATTCGACACCCCTTAGACTCTTTCTATTTTTGATTAATTATAAACTGTATAAAAAATTATATAATTATTGATTGAGTGCCAATATATGTGGAATCCAGACTAAAGTTAAGAATTTCAATTTATAATTTATAAAATTTAAATAATTCCGGCTGTATTTGATTTAAATATTCAAAAAAGTACACACCGTGTACATTGCTCTGAGTTTTCGGTTCAGTCGACAGTCCCTATAACTGACTCCAATGATAATATAAGTAAAAAGATACTATATGAACGATATATACTATATAATAAATATCATTGGACTGACTCAATCTTTTTTGAAGTGAAACTTCTTTAGGCGCATGAGGGTAAATTTTTTACAGATGTAACGTCACGCAGATTTTTCATTTTTTGTTTATTTTATTATTATATTTTTCTAAAGTTTTAGATTTGTATAAATATAAACAAGACTTATAAATTAGTTCGCCAAAGAAGTTTCACTTCTGACATGTGTACTTTGTACGCACGCACTTTTTTTTTAACTAGCGGTCACTTTGTCCCGCCCTGATAATAAAAATAAACTTGCTGACTTTTTTGTAGGCATTATCAAACTCTAAATCTTTTCTAGAATTCAATCATATATCTCTCATCGTTAAGGCAGAGTTCGTAAGAAACGTTTTCGTTCGACCGTTAATTCTCCGACTTTGCAAATCCGACTACCACAAAAAAGTCTTTTCATTTTTCGGCCTATGCATATAGCCTATGACACTCACAAGTAACGTGGCTTTCTATCTGTAAGAATTTTCAAAATCGGTTTAGTAGATTACCCCCTACAACGTCACAAACTGACAAACGTTACCTCTTTATAATATTAGTATAGATATGAATCCTAATCGTCATGCCCAGTCATATAGAAGATATATTTTTTTATTTTTTCACTCCCCCTTTAAAATTCACACCAACGATTACCACACAACGACTTTTCACACTAACTGCCATTCGCTAATGCCTCAGTATGTGAGAAAGTGTCTATTTACAAAATTCAATGTTAATTTGCATGCAAACATAAGTAAGCAATCGAAAGTAAGCATCAAGAATAAATAAATCTATAATAATATGCAATTTAAATGACTAAACTCCATAAACAATATTATATACTAGCCTCTGCACGCGACTTCGTTCGCGTGGAATAGTTACTTTAGGCTAACGCTAACACGCAGCGGAAGCTCTCAAGAGGAAAAAATACTCCGATTTTGAAACATTCTTCATTGGTGCTCCGCTCCTATTGGTTTTAGCGTGATGATATAGCCTATAACCTTTCTCGATAAATGAGCTATATAACACTGAAAGAATTTTTCAAATCGGACCATTAGTTCCGGAGATTACCCCCTACAACGTCACAAACTCACAAACTTTACCTCTTTATAATATTAGTATAGTATTACTATATAAGTAGATTACAAAAGTTTTGTATAAATAATTTATTACAATAATATTATATATACAATAAAATGTTTTTCTGGTTATGCTACAGACACAACTAATCTCGGCAACATTTTTTATACGAGGGTGATATTTATTTTGATCCTGTTTAGATGAGAATAAACCTATTATTTAAACAGAAAATCCTGTCCATTTTGAGCCCTTATCAAAGCAACACATAATACAGTCTCAAGATGACAATTTTTTCAATAGAATATATTCTATAAAATTTATACTATAATTTGTACCAGCGGCTTTTATTCCATGTGTACAGTTTCTGAAATCAAATAAATGAAACTAAAAAGTTGTCAATAAAAGCTATGGATGTGCCATGAAAAAACTATAACAATATTAATTCAATTTATTTTCAAATTTATTCAGTCCACCAATAGTTAGAGTGGTAGAGCCACGCTAAAGCTATTACTGGGTTCAGCATGATTGGGACGACTTGCCCGGGGTAGTACCACCCTCTCGCAGAAAACCGACGTGAAGTAACAGCGCTTGCATTGTTGCGTTTCGTTCGGTCAGTGAGAGCGCCGGATAATCTACCTCCCATCCCCCTCCCCCACGCACTTCCAACTCTTCTGGTGTTGCAAGTGTCTATGGATGGTGGTGATCACTTAACATCAGGTGACACAGCTGTTCGTTTGCCTCCTATGATATATAACAAAAATATTTTTTAGCATCTCGGATCATTTCTTTTTACGTTTATCATTTGATTAAAAGACAAAGTGTTAAGAATTTAGATAACGTAAGAAAAAATGTTTATTTAGATAACCTTAAGACATTGTAATTTCATTCATAAAAATAGTGATATTATTATAAAATTAAAACACAACATCCGTTTCTTCGACGTAATTATATAGGACAAAATGGCTAGCAAAATTTCATAAATTTATATTAGGATATCTATTTACTGAATTATAGTTGACAAATAGGAATTCCAAAACGGCCATGAGTTTTAAAATATCTTATTAACTACATTTATTCTATCTTCGTATTTTTGACTGTCACCTAAAAGCAAATCAGAACACTTGATGCAGAACTACCTCAAAATAACTCGTTCAATTAATAACTATCAATAATAACTAGTATAAATATAGGGTTAATTAATTCATATTTTCTATATATCTGAGTAGACACAAATGATACGTACTACAATACACATAAATTGTAAGTTCAATGCAAATATATTTTCTTCTTTGACATAATTTATAATGTTAGCCGTATGAAACGGGATTTAAAATTACAGTCATGTATTTTACGTCTTTTTTCTTATATATCCTCCTATCATATTTCTTTATAATTCAAAACAAATTTTACTACTTGAAACTATCCAAAAGCATTTATTGTTTATTAAATATTAAATTAATATTAAATATTTACTAAATATTAATGTTCGATAGGCTTTCTAAAAAGATCCAAAACAAGAAGAATACTTGGACATTAACGATTCTATTATATGCATTACATCCTTATTATGCACAGGCTATTTATTTTCAAAGTATTTTATCTTTATAATATAAAATAGTCTTAATTCATCTTGATCGATAATTTGATACAAGCCATGGAATTCGACATTGTATATCATAACCTGACCCTGAATTGTTTTGATGTCTATCAAAAAATTGTATCGTGTAATTATTGATAGCAATAACTGAATTTCTAAAGCACGCAATACGTGATCATCTTCGGGCCTATAAAATACTCAAGCACAATCAATCGGTAACCTTGTTATTCCTATTCATTTAATTGATGGGCTTGTATTGATGCCAATATTTATATTTCAATTAATCATCTAGATTGTTTATTTTATAGCTCTTGTGTTTATAAAAATACTTGGAAAATCGATTATTTGTTTTAATAAACATGCGTTGTGATTAAGGTCAGCGTTGCGTATACATATAATGAAGTAATCGTAGTTTATATTTAACTAGATTCTCCCCGCGACTTCGCCTTATCATTTGATTAAAAGACAAAGTGTTAAGAATTTAGATAACGTAAGAAAAAATGTTTATTTAGATAACCTTAAGACATTGTAATTTCATTCATAAAAATAGTGATATTATTATAAAATTAAAACACAACATCCGTTTCTTCGACGTAATTATATAGGACAAAATGGCTAGCAAAATTTCATAAATTTATATTAGGATATCTATTTACTGAATTATAGTTGACAAATAGGAATTCCAAAACGGCCATGAGTTTTAAAATATCTTATAAACTACATTTATTCTATCTTCGTATTTTTAACTGTCACCTAAAAGTAAATCAGAACACTGGATGCAGAAAGCATCCTACTACCTCAAAATAACTCGTTCAATTAATAACTATCAATAATAACTAGTATAAATATAGGGTTAATTAATTCATATTTTCTATATATCTGAGTAGACACAAATGATACGTACTACAATACACATAAATTGTAAGTTCAATGCAAATATATTTTCTTCTTTGACATAATTTATAATGTTAGCCGTATGAAACGGGATTTAAAATTACAGTCATGTATTTTACGTCTTTTTTCTTATATATCCTCCTATCATATTTCTTTATAATTCAAAACAAATTTTACTACTTGAAACTATCCAAAAGCATTTATTGTTTATTAAATATTAAATTAATATTAAATATTTACTAAATATTAATGTTCGATAGGCTTTCTAAAAAGATCCAAAACAAGAAGAATACTTGGACATTAACGATTCTATTATATGCATTACATCCTTATTATGCACAGGCTATTTATTTTCAAAGTATTTTATCTTTATAATATAAAATAGTCTTAATTCATCTTGATCGATAATTTGATACAAGCCATGGAATTCGACATTGTATATCATAACCTGACCCTGAATTGTTTTGATGTCTATCAAAAAATTGTATCGTGTAATTATTGATAGCAATAACTGAATTTCTAAAGCACGCAATACGTGATCATCTTCGGGCCTATAAAATACTCAAGCACAATCAATCGGTAACCTTGTTATTCCTATTCATTTAATTGATGGGCTTGTATTGATGCCAATATTTATATTTCAATTAATCATCTAGATTGTTTATTTTATAGCTCTTGTGTTTATAAAAATACTTGGAAAATCGATTATTTGTTTTAATAAACATGCGTTGTGATTAAGGTCAGCGTTGCGTATACATATAATGAAGTAATCGTAGTTTATATTTAACTAGATTCTCCCCGCGACTTCGCCTGTGTAGAATAGTTACTTTGGGCTAACGCTAACACGCGGCGGCAGCTCTCAACACGAAAGACGGTGGTAGAACCACGCTGAAACTATTACTGGTTTTAGCATCAATGGGTCGGCTCGTCCGGGGTAGTACCACCCTTTCATAGAAAACCGACGTGAAGTAACAGTACTTGCATTGTTGCGTTTCGTTCGGTCAGTAAGAGCGCCGGAGACCCACCTCCCCTTCCTTCTCTCCTCACCCTCTCCCTCTCCATTCCCTAACCCTTCCCCCCAAGGGTGGCAATGCACTTGCGACTCCTGTGGTGTTGTTAGTGTCCATGGACGGTGGTGATCACTTAACATCAGGTGACCCACCTGTTCGTTTGCCACCTATGGCATAAAAAAAGACACCCCTATTTCGAAACACTCTTCATTGTTGCTCCGCTCCTATTGGTTTTAACGTGATGAAATAGCCTATAGCCTTCCTCGATAAATGGGCTATCTAACACTGATTTTTTTTTAATCAAACCAGTTGTTCCTGAGATTAGCGCGTTTAACCAAACAAACAAACAAAACCTACGTCTTTATGATATTAGTATAGATTATAACAAACTAGCTGAATGCCCAGGATTCGCACATGTTTATAAACGAAGAAAACGAGATCAAATCTGCAAGTACGACCACTCAGTCAAATAAAATGGTTACTTTGGGCTAATGCTAACACGCGGCGGCAGCTCTCAATAGGAAAGACACCTCTATTCCGAAACACTCTTCATTTTTGATCCGCTCCTATTGGTTTTAACGTGATGAAATAGCTTATAGCCTTCCTCGATAGATGAGCTATCCAACGTTGAAAGAATTTATCAAATCAGTAGTTCCTGAGATTAGCGCGTTTAACCAAACAAACCCTACAGCTTTATAATATTAGTATAGATTATGACAAACTAGCTGAATGAATGTTCCCGGATTCGCACATGTTTCCAAACGAAGAAAATGAGATCAACACCCAATCAAATAAAATGGCAACTGAACATCAATCTGTCAATTCTATCAACATTTTTGAAGATCTCCCTACTGTTATTACTTACTCACACACCTTTCTATATGGAGATTTTTTCCATATTATTCACTTTTCCTTACGATTGTTCAAACGTTTCCTTTCATACAACCTTATCCTGACAATTACAAATACGGCAAAAAAATAAATATTCTGAAGTGAGGCGCGTACATACATTTGGTAATTGATTTTTATTTATATAGATAGACTAGCTGTGCCCGCGACTTCGTTCGCGTGAAACCTTATGTAAAAAACAGCGTTTAATAAAGTCAGCTGAATGGATTAAGGACGCGCTCTTAATTTTTCGCGGTTCAAATTTGACATCGAGTCCTATTAGACGCGCACAGCTCACGCACACAGACAAGACAACTGATAATCAGGGGAATTGTAGCTTGTAATTGTAGCTCACGACTTTGATACTTTTATAAAAAATATTAAAATTTTTACTTACTATTGAAGTTCTACTTTTTGTTATATTGGATTACTCAGTACCAAAATATATTGTAGTTTCTCAAGTTCATAGTAGGTCAAGGACAGTGTCTAGGACTATTTACTTATCTACTTTTCTCTCGTACGTAAGTCGCCTCGTCATTTAAAGTACAATAACTTTTGAGGCGGGGACATACATTCACTAATTGATTTTTATTTATATAGATAGATTAGCTATGCCCGCGACTTCGTTCGCGTGAGACCTTATGTAAAAAACAGCGTTTAATAAAGTCAACTGAATGGATTAAGGACGTGCTCTTAATTTGTCGCGGTTCAATTTTGACATCGAGTTCTATTAGACGTGAACAGCTCACGCACACAAACAAGACAACTGATAATCAGGGGAATTGTAGCTTGTAATTGTAGCTCACGTCTTTGATACTTTTATAAAAAATATTACAATCTTTTTCTTATTATTGATGTTCTAGTTTTTGTTATATTGGATCCCACAGTACCAGAATATATTGTAGTTTCTCAAGGTCATACTAGGTCTAGGACTATTTACTTATATACTTTTCTCTCGTACGTAAGTCGCCTCGTCATTTAAAGTACAATAAATTTTGATAGACAGAACCGATTTTAATAAAACAAAGATTAAATGTTACTCGAAGATATGCTATATAATTTTCTTGAAGATATTTTAGCAGTATTTTAGTAATGATGCGCGATCATACAAACTGACAGACAGACATTTCTAAAAATGATTGAAACGTATTACACTTATTACTTATTCTAGACACCTGCAACAATATTTTTTACAAAAATCTAATAATATTCTTATTATATGTATAGATTACGTAGATCAAGTATGTAAATATATATCGTGGCAATAAATTATTTTTAATTTAAATAAAAATTGGTAAAATAAAATTTAGCAAACATATTTAACATATTAATTGATTGATATTGAACTAAGTCATTAGATGTATCTTACAAAATCGTGTAAGAGCTGATCCGAGACCAAGATAATTTTCTTTTCATCTCACAATGTGAAACTGCATACTAATTTTATGTAGGTGGTTAAAGAAATGCATGCACAAACAATTAGACGGGATTATGTGGCGGTGTGAAGGTTGAAGCACTTGCGAAATGTATCGAACCACATCTGGCAATATAGTTCCCATTGTGGAACTGCGACGTGGATCACGAACTACTATTGCTCCATTTCCTCGAATCGATTAGGCATTTAAATTGAAACACATGTTTACGAAATCCTCTTTATATATCTTTATTTTGCACTATAAAAACAATAAACTAAGTTTTAATTTGCGTACAGACAATGAAAGACAAAATAAAAAATCATATTTATTAAATCAAACCACTAAAACCCTTTGCAGTATGTATGTTCTTGCAGTATCCTATAAGCCAGATAAATATCATCAGTACAAATTATTGTTGAGATCAACGGAATTCAGTACTGAAATCTTATCTTCATTTGATAAATGCATTTCTTCTCTCATTCATAGGCAATCCTAATATCTATATATAAAAAAATGCGTGCACTTTAAGATTTAAAAAATATATATTGCAAGTGTCGTTCAGGAATAAAATAAGTAATAAAATATGTTTCAATCATTTTTAAAAATGTCTGTCAATCTTTCTGTATGTCTGTTTGTTTGGACACGCGTCACTGCTAAAGTACTGCGTTCTTAATAGAACCTCTTTGAAAAAGATCATAAAACATATATTCGAGTAACATTTAGACTTTGTTTCATTAAAATCGATTCGGTTTCCGAAGAATTTATTCTAATTTTAATGATGAGAAAAGTAAATAAGTAAATGGACTTAATACATTCAGATAACTTTATAAATCACTGTTTTTTTATATAAGGTTCCACGCAGACAAAGTCACGGGCTTAGCTAGTTACAAATATATTCGAATTTAATAATATCGTGTTCGAACTTCATAAACAGAAAATGTCTTAACCACGTATAAATTTGATAAATCGACATGGTAATAACGATAAAATTTAAATCTGCAACAAGTTATGTAATAGAGGATGTTTTATTATGCTCTTGGCATATTGTAATTTCATAATAATACTTATTTTACAATAACACGTTTTGAAATCTTCAAAATTTACGTAACTAAAATTATTTTCCTAGAAAGGTCACATTTTAGACCACTGTGCAATTTACGAATTGTCATTAGATTTGTCCTTGTCGAGATTTAACTTTGAATTAAAAATTGCATCTGAAGGAAACGCCACCAACACAACAACTGCTATATTTGTATGATTCCATTGGCACGTTCCGTCAATTCAGCCAGTGTATGTTCAATAACCTCACGAACCATAAAAGGCGAAGTTTCAGGAATTCGGTATCTTAACTCTTAACCTCCTAATATATTCTTTATAATTTAATGTATACGTGCAAAAAGCTGGATTTAGTAAGAAACTGACAAGATTTAAATAATGTAAACAGTGACAAATTCGTCATTCCATATTTCAAGGTTAATAACACCAATAACAGTCTTTTAGTTTGTTTTTTTTTTCGATCTGACTACGCTATTGGCCTAGCAAGGTCTTAACAGCTTCACCGGACTACTAAGGTGAGCGCTCAAGGCACTCAGCCGTTTTTATTTAACAACTAGCTCAAGGGTGCACGGCACACCTCGGCTTGGGCTGTTGCCTGACTCATGCAGTTCGCGACCTATCTGAGCTAAGCTAAACTATACATTCATATATGAGTTATTGAAACATATATATGTACCAAGCATACATACCTCAATAACTCTTATATATATTTTGTGTCGGATAATTTTTTCTAAATTATTTCTGTTTAATAAGGGAAAAAATAAAACCCTTCCACTTCCATGTGTAAGCATATGTGCGTGCACGTGTGTGGAGGTGATAATGTGTAATGTTGTCTCAGTGATGTAAGAGTTTGTGTCACTGTATCGCGCGAGCAGCGCACTCAAGGGCTCCACGCCGAGGGAACGGACCTAGGCTTGAGTTGCTACCGAGGGGGGCCTAACAGTCTTTTAGTTTTTATAACAAAGTTCCAAGGTACATTACCGATTTGCCAGATAGTAGTAAGTTAAAGGACTATGTTAAGCTGGTTTTGATGTCTAAAGGCGTGTTGCGGATTATGTGCATCCGCCAAAAACAAATGTAACTATAATGTATTGTATATTAATTATATCAACAATGGAAAAATAAATCAAATGCGAATTTTTTGTCGGCACTATTCCATGAGTGGGTTATTTGCCGAAAAGGTAGTAGTTTTGACATTCACAGGCGCTTAATTGAACAACATATTGTAATTTTGAACCAAGGGGGTTTGAAGTGGTGTTAAGGAACTGTAACCGATTAGGTTATGTGAATTATGCACATTGTACTAAATTGATCACAGTAATTCTGTTTTTATATGCTACTAGCCGCCAAAAGACTGAGCCAATATTAGCGTTGGTTGGGCGGTTAAAGATATCTCAGTATCCGCCATGTTTGCCTGCTTGCTTTACTGGTGGCCTTACTGGAGTTTATTAAACAAGACCCGGCAGACGTTATCCCGCCCTAATTATAATAAACATCCTTAACAAATTATATACCAAAACGTTCATCATGAATCACTTTATCCACTGGTTAAAACCGCTTGAAAATCCGTTCAGTAGTTTTTGAGTTTATCGCGAACAGACAGACAGACAGATGCAATAGGAGACTTTGTTTTATACTATGTAATTATACATACCAATTCATAATTCTTAGTACCAAATAAATTTAGATATTTAATTCATATATTTTAAGGGCTCATCACAATCGTTTTAACACTGGACTTCTTACAATGTATTTTATTTCTATATACACTTACTTAATATCTATATATTTTACACACGTTTAAAACATAGAACAGCTTTGATTATTTTAATGGAACTTTCGCCGAAGACATATGCAATTGGAATTTAAATTTAACACTCATCTAGCTATAGAGAGCGATGGTTTTTAAAATAAAATCTTTTTTTAAATTACTCTTTACATAATGCTTCTTTGAACTACACGTTGAGAATTTAAACAGATTCTTAAAAGCATGACAAAATTGAAACGTCTATTGTCTGTAATTTCTGAAACGGCAGAACCAATTTTGACGGCACTTTTACTGGCAGATTTAGAACTTTTGAGAGTTTTGAGAGAGAAAACTCGTCTTACATATGGGCTAAGTAAAAATTATAAAATTTATGTAACTTAAAATTCTCAGAATTAAGTAAAAAAGTGAATAAAACAATAGAAGAGTGCAAAATAAGTCCAGATAAAACAAATAGGTAATTCGTATGAAAGGACAAAACTATTTTCGAACGAGATCGCGCGATAAAAGTGTTCATATGTTTTATTACTAACGTGAGACCTTTAAATGACTCTTTGTATATTATACGTAAATGCTTGCTGTGAATATATATTATGCTTAGCACCTTTAACAGTATAAAACCATACAATCTGTTCTATTTCTTATCACTTTCATACGACCGCAACGTGACGTGTGTTATGTTTAAGAGAGAAAACTAAAATTGGTACTTGTGTATTAAATGGACCGCGCTCGCCGACCGCTGCCGCAAGTCTAACCCAACCCAACCAAACACAAATAAAAGAGCAAGCAGTCGAGAAAAAAAAGGAAATTCTATCTTAAACTCTATATAAACCCATTTTCCATCTAAATCTTATTGAATATATTTTGTCTATACATATAATAAATATAAAAATTTAACGTGACTGTACTTTTTCAATTTTCGTAAAAAAAATTGTTGCAGGTGTCTAGGAATAAGTAATTAAATACATTTAAATCATTTTTAGAAATGTATGTCTGTCTGTTTGTATGAACACGCATCACCGGTAAAGTACTGGGTTTACAATAAACCATTTCAAGCAAAAATCGTAAAGCATATCCTCGGGAGTAACTTAGTATTTGTTTCATTAAAATCGGTCCACTCTATCAAAAGTTATTGAAGTTTTTATGACGACGCGACTTAATTACGAGAGAAAAGTAGACAAGTAAATGGACTTAATACATTCAGATGACTTTATTAATCACAGTTTTTAACATAAACTTCCACGCAGGCGAAGTCGGGGGCACAGCTAGTTTTTAAATAAACTCTTTTGTATTTTTTTTTAATGTCATTTGTGGCAAACGGACAGGTAGGTCACCTGATATTAAGTGATCACCACCGTCCATGGATACTAACAAAACCAAACGAGTCGCAAGTGCGTCGCCACCCTTGGGGGGAAGGGTTAGGGAAGGGTAGGAGGTTAGGAGGAGAGAGGAAAGGGGAGGGGAGGTGGGCCTCCGGCGCTCTCACTGACCGAAGGAAACGCAACAATGCAAGCACTGTTACTTCATGTCGGTTTTCTATGAGAGGGTGGTACTACTCCGGGCGAGCCGACACATTCATGCTGAAACCAGTAATCGCTTCAGCGTGGCTCTACCACCATAAATCTAAAACTGTTTTAAAGGTCTGCATTTGAAATTCGCATCTTGATATAAAGATTGAAGAGGTGGGAGCAGCAGGGGAAAGGAGCGGTTTCCCCTCCCCGCGGAATGTCATAGTTACTAAGATATTTATGATCAAAGTTTTGAGGTTATGTGTCATTTCTGAACAATCATTATAGGTAATTTTGTATATTATCAACTTGATGATTTTAAGTTAAAACATTTTCGACTCGATTTGATTAGGTTAGGTTTGCGAAAAAAAGTAACACGAGGCGACCGCGGCAGTGGTCGGCGAGCGCGGTGTATTTAATACGCAAGAACCCTAAAATTATTTTCCCGGCTAATTTATTACCTTGTTTTTAAACTCGTCCTGTCAGAGTCACTTAATTACTTATGTAGGACATATAAAATATATATCTTGATTTATCATTACGCTACACTGTACCCGTATAGGAAAACTGAAAGAACTGGAATGTACACAACCTGTTCTTGTAAATGTCTTCCGTTTCCTTGACATTCGTCGACGCGTTTCGAATGCTTTTTGCTTTCTTTCATAGTAATGGATGTGTACATTTGTACACATTTACACGTACACATGTGTATTATTTTAATGTTTCTTATATAGTTCTATACAACAAGATTCGTAAAAATGTGATATATTCCCATTAAATATTAAAATATTTAAAAAAACGTATAACACTGCGATTTTTTTCTACATCTGGTTAGTAACCTGCATATTCGAATTTCACGTGTTCATAATAAAACAAAGATAAATATGATGTGATATATTCACATTAAATATAAAAATAATGTATACCAATGCATTTTTTTCTACATCTGGCTTGTAACCTGCATATTCGAATTTCACGTGTTCATAATAAAATCAAAGATAAATATGATCTCCGAGATAAATAATAACCAGCCCTCGTAATAAACACCTAACAAAATTAAAATATAACATAACATTTATTATTGATTATCTTATAACTTTAAGCATGCGACTATATATGTATAAACTATAAATTTATTTCGTATATCTCAAAAACTACTCTAACGATTATGATCAGAGTTTGATCTTCCCTAGAAAAAAGACGATTTTACACAAAAAAAACATTGATTTTATATGTAACTAGCTGACCCGTGCGACTTCGACTGCACCAAAACGGTTATCACCGGTTTCAATTATATTTTTAAACCTAAAGCCCGATTGCAGCCACACCTACAGTTTCCAATTGTAAATCCAAACTATCAAGGGGCTCACTCAAACATTTACCCAGATGGTATGTGATAAATCTTTTAAAATAAGCCTACAACCCGTTCGTAGCGTCATCTACGGGGTTCAATTAAGATAAAAACTAACCTACAAATATTGGTGGTAACGTAAAAAAATAACTTGAGGGGTCTATGGACCCCAGTTGGAACCTAATTACTTTCCCTTTTTTCTAGACGTTTACTATACAGTCAGTATAGTTTACATTATAAAATATCAAGTTGACAGAGTTCAATTGTAAATTAAACGATAAAAATATTTATAAAATAAATAATAATAAATAAAACACTGAATGATCTGGGATAGTCAAGTCAAGTTAATACATCAAAAGGTAATCCTTGAGTTGGTTTGCTATTGAAATGAAAATTATATGTATGTATATATTGTATACACTCTCTCTCTCTCTCT
>MU160704.1:6333-17733 GCA_015888305.1 Antheraea pernyi | reverse complement strand
GTTACAGTTTTATTATAGTACTAGCTGACCCGTGCTACTTCGTCTGCACCAAAACGGTTATCACCGGCTTCAATTGTATTTTTAAATCTAAAACCCGATTGCAGCCACACCTACAGTTTCCAATTGTAAATCCAAACTATCAAGGGGCTCACTCAAACATTTACCCAGATGGTATGTGATAAATCTTTTAAAATAAGCCTACAACCCGTTCGTAGCGTCATCTACGGGGTTCAATTAAGATAAAAACTAACCTACAAATATTGGCGGTAACGTAAAAAAATAACTTGAGGGGTCTATGGACCCCAGTTGGAACCTAATTACTTTCCCTTTTTTGTAGACGTTTACTATACAGTCAGTATAGTTTACATTATAAAATATCAAGTTGATAGAGTTCAATTGTAAATTAAACGATAAAAATATTTATAAAATAAATAATAATAAATTAAACACTGAATGATCTGGGATAGTCAAGTTAATACACCAAAAGGTAATCCTTGAGTTGGTTTGCTATTGTAATGTAAATTATATGTATGTATATATTGTATACACTCTCTCTCTCTTTTTATCTGTCACGACACCTAATCTACTGTACATAGAACCTGCACATCCATATATTCAGAGCGGTCAAAAAGATTGACGAGGACTGTACGAATATATCCTGATTGCTCAGTGGCGATAGGTAATAAATTTGATTATATTACGCGCAAGTCTGAACTCACAGCTATGTTCAGAGCGGTCAAAAAGATTGTATATATTTGTACAGTTCTCGATAATATTTTTGACCGCTCTGAATATAGGTGTAAGTCCGGGCTTGCGCGTAATATAATCAAATTTATCTCCTGTCGCCACTGAGCAATCAGGATATATTCGTACAGTTCTCGATAATCTTTTTGACCGCTCTGAACATAGCTGTGAGTTCGGGCTTGCGCGTAATATAATCAAATTTATTACCTGTCGCCACTGAGCAATCAGGATATATTTGTACAGTTCTCGATAATATTTTTGACCGCTCTGAACATAGCTGTGAGTTGGGGCTGTATGTTGCTAGATTCAAAGGTAACTCTTTTACCTTAGAGGGCAGCACTTGCGAACGTTTTTAAAGGTGCGTTCACGAAAATTCCTTTTAAACGATAAAGTAATATAAAAACAAAAAGATTTGTGCAAACATATAGATATTACAGATAACAAAACTACGGCACATACACTTACACAGTGTACATATAGCTCATGGAGAGCGTTCGGTGACGATGACGCGATTTCCACGATTTTTGTTCAACCAAAAAAGTGCTCAACACTTCTAAAGAAGTCTTTGCTTCAAAAACCTTTTTTGGCGTACCCCAATATATCAGAAATAATTAGTTTAGTGTTCAATTTTCTTATTTTCATTTAATTAAAAATCTTATTTATTATATTTTTGTATACGTACAAATCGCACTGTTAATAGATCGATGAATATAAATCATAGACGCAAATAAGACTTTCTAAAATGAATATTGATATCATTTCAATATAAACGTACTAAATACATATAACTTTATTTAATAATTGAATAGCATTTCGTATTTTTATATGTACAAAATTATAATCTTTACTAAATTATGCTTTACATTACATATAAGTGGAAATTTTGTAAGTCAAATCAATAATACAATATACGGCACATCTTGCTAAAGTGACCTAAAGACTGGAAAATGAAAGTCCAATATGTTGTCATCAATACAGACCCTCGTAAACGTATTGAAGTACTTACATATATTAAGCGTTGATCGCGCACGCTAAACCGCTTATTCTATTACTAATGCAGTTTAACTGACCACGCATAACTATTTTTGTCACTTCTAATGATACGAAACGAGACAAGGTTTATTACGGGCATATACGGGTTATTTATATTATTATTTTAACTAGCCTACATTTATTTAATTGAATTTAAACTGTAACGATATCACTACTCGCAAACAATGAAGGAATATGGTTATGAATAGGATTATGGTGGTAGAGCCACGCTGATGCTATTACTGGTTTCAGCATGAATGGGTCGGCTCGTCCGGGGTAGTACCACCCTCTCATAGAAAACCAACGTGAAGTAACCGTGCTTGCATTGTTGCGTTTCGGTCGGTCAGTGAGAGCGCCGGAGGCCCACCTCCCCTCCACTATTTTTGTCACTTCTAATGATACGAAACGAGACAAGGTTTATTACGGGCATATACGGGTTATTTATATTATTATTTTAACTAGCCTACATTTATTTAATTGAATTTGAACTGTAACGATATCACTACTCGCAAACAATGAAGGAATACATTGAGAGACAATTCTAACGCCTTGATACATATTTTTGTAGTTCAAAACTTAGTTGTAAAATACAGGATGTTTTTTTTCGTACTGACTACGCTATTGACTTAGTAAGATCTTAACAGCTTCACCGGACTACTAAGGCGAGCGCTTAAGGTACTCAGCCGATTTTATTTGGGCAACTAGCTCAAGGGGGCACGCCACACCTCGGCTTGGGCTGTTGCCTGTTACATGCACTTCGCGACCTATCTGAGCTAAGTTAACTATTCATACATATAATAATAATAATAATTTATTAAATTCAGATATTACATCCATTTTTGTTAGTAAAACTTAGCCTATGTTAAAGGTAAGGTATGGTAGGTATAAGTTGTTGAAACATATATGTGTACCAAGCATACATACCTCAACAACCCTTATATATATTTCGTATCGGTTAATAAAATACAAGAATGTATAATATATATGTATGGCAGCCCTTTTTGAAGTGACGTATCTTATGGGAAGGCTTTGAAATTCTGATCGGTAACCTTTTTGTGTGTGTCACTGTGCAACACTGTGTCGGGTATAGTGTTGAAAACATCGGATCTCATCAGATTACCGAAGTCAAGGTAGGACACGGTCAGTACTTGGATGGGTGATCGCCTGAGAACACCGCATGACATTTGTTTTTTGTTGTATTTTTTTAATTAAAATATTTCCCTGTAATACAACAATTTCACTTCTATCGTGCGTCCTTACGACACACCCTTCTTTTATAGTTTATATGCCTTTGGCTACAATTTTACCTGACGATAAATGGCGATGTGGTCTAAGATAGGAAACACAGTAAGTCTAGAAGAGAACTGACTCTCAAGTGTAGGGTACCGTAACCCACCTACAGGTGCATGACAACACATTTTCAATTTGATGGAGGTAGCTAGCCAGGCAGTCTTAGAAAATATGGTTTGATCACAAAGTTTTCCATAACCAAAAGTCCCGGTTCATTCGCAAGGATTCAAAGCAGCGACGAGAAGGCGTCAGAATGTGTTAACCCAACGGTTAAGAGTCAGTACTCTTCGTCCTGCCCAAAGTACCTACTAAGAACAGAAATATAAGATTGCAGGACTTTATATTGAAAATATCTTTTAAGAAACGTATTCCTAAAATTTAGCGGCTAAGGAAATAATAAGTACAGGTAAACTTCATAGTTTATGTGTACGAAGTCACGTGCGGATAGCTAGATTATTGCATATGAAATGTGAATACCAAATTAGTTATTAAAGCGCATAAGATATATAACTGCACCTTGCTCTTGATAAGACGAGTATAGTCACGTACAACTTTATGGAATAAGACCAAGTCCATAAATAAGTAACACGTGATGAGATCAGAACGTTAACTGATAAAATGTATTTTATAACGTACTATCCTTGATTTTATTATTGCTATAATTTAATCTAAGCCAAGGATGCGCTATTTGTAAACGTTTGACATTCCAAATTATGCAAGCTCATCCGTTTCGAGTAATAGTGTAACTATATTTCTATACTACGTGTTTATAATCGTTAGTATCTTCATATGACATTAATGGTAAACAAAGCAATATTCTTGTTAGCGCTATCGTCGCCGTCATAATATTGAGAGTCTAGAACGTAGTATACAAAACTGCAAATCGTTAAAATATTTTTTAGATGATTGCTTTCCGTGTCCACCATCGAGTTAGCATCCTCTAGAGCTGTATGTTTTCTTCCACTTAGTTCGGGAATTGCATTGAATACTTACTCGTTACTGCATAGTTCTTTCCATAATATTGGAGTAATCCTTCGTCAACACGACTTCGACCGAATTGTCATTTATTACACTTCCATAAATCTTCTATGGAACACTTTAATTTAGATATGATACGTACAATATATACATTCAATACATGATTACCAACACTGCCTTGGTGCATTAAGATTTTTTCACTTAATAGCGTTAATACCCACCTGTTATTTATTATATTACCTATACTATAAGTGTCTATAAAAATAAACCCTTAACCCTGTTTTCGTTGCATACAAATTATTATAGAAATTGGTTTCTAAATAAATATAAATGTATTGGATATCAGTATGTGACGGCAATGGTGCCTTGTAAATACATACATGGATGTCTGCCTAGCTGTTATATCCGGTAGTCCTGGTAATCCCTCATAACGGTCCGGTATAGTTCTTCAGCTTCAGGGTTTCCATTACTTTGATTTAGGATGTCTTGTATGACCTCCAAGATGTTCCCGTTACTCCTAGGCGGTATGGGCAGTTGGGTCGCTTCAATTCCGGTCTGGATAGTACTCGATTTTTGATTCGAGGGCTTCTTCATCTTGAGGTCCAATGATGGGTCTCTCGACGTATGCCCGGAATCACTAGTCCGGGTGACGGTTCCCACACGGCGGTTGAGCATTTCTCTGCGATAGACTTAGCAACGCAGGGTATCATTAGCTGGGTGGGTGGGTGCATGGACCTTTGCAGTTCACGCAAGTCGCGGCTTCTTCAGGCGGGCATTTGCATAGTTGCACCGGGTGTGTTCCGCCGCACCTCACACAGGCGATCGGTCGGTGGCAGTGGTGGGATGAGTGCCGAAACTATTGGCACCGGTGGCAACTTCCCACGCCACCCCAGTTGAGTAGTTTAAGCGTTAACAAACAAATAAATAAACGAACTCACACTGGTTGTAGTCCAGTGAAGCTGTTAAAGCCTTGCTAGGCCAATAACGTAACAAGTTGGAGAAAAAAACAGAACTCACACTGGTATTTATAATTTTAGTTAGGACAGTGGTCGGCAAACTCATCATCCAAAAGAGCCAAATATAAACTATACAAAAATTAAATTTATAGAAATGCACTAAAAAGCGAAAAATAACGGAATTATTAAATTAACCACATTAAATACAAAATATATATATTCGCGCTATCTAATAATATATTTGAAGTCAATGCCAACCTAAATTCATATCATCTACATATAAAGTTTTGGTTCACTCTCGTGTCCCATGATGTACCTATATCTGTATAGTATACATATTTTATAACCTGCAACAAATTTGGAATGTAGGTTGGCATTGACTTCAAATATATTATTAGATAACGCGAATATCAATATTTTTAATTTAATTTGGTTAATTTAATAATTCTGTTATTTTTTGCTTTTTAGTGCCACCTCACACAGGCGATCGGTCGGTGGCAGTGGTGGGATGAGTGCCGAAACTATTGGCACCGGTGGCAACTTCCCACGCCACCCCAGTTGAGTAGTTTAAGCGTTAACAAACAAATAAATAAACGAACTCACACTGGTTGTAGTCCAGTGAAGCTGTTAAAGCCTTGCTAGGCCAATAACGTAACAAGTTGGAGAAAAAAACAGAACTCACACTGGTATTTATAATTTTAGTTAGAACAGTGGTCGGCAAACTCATCATCGAAAAGAGCCAAATATAAACTATACAAAAATTAGGCTTATACAAATTGCCGTTTTTTAAACTAAAGCTTTGTTTTACTACTGATATTTTATGGAAAAAATTGGGGTTAAAAGTACTACACTCTCGAGGCTGACTTTGCTAGATATGTATTTTTTGCGAGTAGCTAACCGTTAGTGGGTGAAAATCAAATAAACGATATTTCACCCCCTTAGGGGTTGAATATTTTCTTCATATATATGGGACCACCTCTGAATATAACCAATTCAAATAAAAAAAGAATCATTAAAATCGGTTCATAATTGACGGAGATATCGATTAACATACATTAAAAAAAACTACATACAACCGAACGTAGTAACCTCCTCCTTTTTCGAAGTCGGTTAAAAAATGTGCCTCTTTTCTGTACGTTCTCTTTTTCTTCTATATGTTTTCTTACGTTTCAAAAGCAACTTGTCTTTTAAAAGGCAAGTTAGTAAATAATATTCCATGTTGGCACTAAGGCTTTTGGAAGAGCCACTGTGAAATGGAGAAAGAGTCGCGGTTTGCCCACCACTGAGTTAGGACGATCAGTATAATATCATATGTTTAATGAGTGTCCTATTAGACTTAAATTACCTAAAGTAAACTTAGAACAATTTAATTTTCTATAACATACCTATTACCTGTCACTCGTAAACCACTTTAATCGACGAGTTCACATGAAAAAAATAAATAGGTAAACAGCTTAGCCGGGCCATGGCCACACATGACCGTGCTGTATGACAAGCGGAGCAAATTCATTTGTATTAATAACTTTATCTCACAGATATCATAAAGCAATCAGACAAGGCACTGGATTAACATTGAGTTTTACAATGTAGATCAATATTGAATAGTATAATTAATTGAAATTGTATGTATGCTTTGATTTTTACATCCTATATCAAAAATATATAAAAATGTATTCGAAATTATAGTAGAACAAATGTATTTACATTAAGCAGAAAAGTATCCTACGGAAAACTTGATCATAGAAAGTACGTTTTTAATACGCTTTCATATTTAAATTACATATTTATTTAACTTAATGTATGTTGAAAGAAAGAAAGAAAGAAAGAAAGATATATTTATTCAATGCATACAACACGTACTTACAAGAATATACATAATTTCAAAAAGCAAGAGAGACAAGTGTTGCATGTGGTGAAAAGGTCTTTGTCTCAGCACAAGCTGCAAGCTTCCATGTGGTGTTGTATGTAACTTATATGTAACAATATTGATAACGTTATATTTATAACATATAGAAAATTAACATCGAAAACACGAATTATTACATTCAAATATAGGCTCCATTAAAAAAAAAAATCCAGAAAATTTTAGACAGTACGGAAACAATTTTAATTAGCGGATTTTAAGGATGCGAAATTAACTACACATAATACAACAAAAATAATTTATAACAATTTCTTTGGAACATATTTCTAATAAGAGATAAATATATATTTTATTGGCAGTAATAATAATGATTTATTCATAATCATTACACAACGACGTCATTAATTATACATATAAGAATACATTTTGATAATTTAGAAGTTATTGATATAACAGTGTCAATAACCACTGCCACCTAAATCAAGTAATCCAGTATCTGAGATTCACTACTGTTCTTATCAGTAAACGACCGCATGTTTTATTTTTATTAATTTGAAAATAAAATTTGGATGCCAGTAATCTAAATATTCATAAGAGATATTCCGATTGATATCCAATTATAAATATTATTAAAAATATAGTACTGTTAAGTTGAAGTAAGTATAAGACGTAATTATAAATAAATTGACTACTTTTATGAGAATGATAATCTGTATGTTCGTGTATATTATAATTAGTAAATAATGTAATATATACTTATGCACTTACCACAATTTGAAATCTGTGTATGTATTTATAAATAATTCATCATTAGAAAATAACTATACAACCATTCTTAATTTGAAACATATAAAAGCAGTTTACTGCAACCACTCACTTCAACCAGCCTCAATGGCCCTTCGATTTTGTTTGGACTTTCGCTTCATTATTGACGTTATTTTATCCTACATTCACTTAATTTAAATATAAAGAACTTAACCTAAAGTTTATACAGAATTCATTTTGAAGTAGATGCATTGAATATAACAAATCGAAAGAAGTTCATTGAATCTGCATTTGTGAAACAGAGTTAGATGTTAACTAATGCCTTTATATGTTTTATTGAACTCGAAATATTATTATGTTGTCATTTTCAGTTGCGGGAATTATTAGTGATATATATAACAAAGAGTTTCTTATGTTTATGCGTATTACTCACAATTTATTGAGTACTAGCTTCTGCCCGCGACTTCGCCCGCATGGAAAAGTTACTTTGGGCTACCGCTAACTTTAACCCGCTATTATGTATTTGCCGTATTTGGCCCGCTTTTATGGTGGTAGAGCCACGTTGAAACTATAACTGGTTTCAGCTTGAATGGGTCAGCTCGCCCGGGGTAGTAACACCCTCTCATAGAAAACCGACGTGAAGTAACAGTGCTTGCATTGTTGCGTTTCGTTCGGTCAGTGAGAGCGCCGGAGGCCCACCTCCCCTCCCTCTCCCTCCCCTAATCCCTTCCCCCCAAAGGAGCGACTCCTCTGGTTTTGTTAGTGTCCATGGACGGTGGTGATCACTTAACAGCAGGTGACCCACCTGTTCGTTTGCCACTTATGACATAAAAAAAACCTCGTTTACGTTACAGAACGTGAAAATATTTTCAAATACGTACGTTAACCCCCATTTTGAAACATAATTTATTGGTGCTCCGCTCTTATTGGTCTTTGCATGATCATAGCATGATATAGCCTATAGCCTTCCTCGATAAATGAGCTATATAACACTGAAAGAATTTTTCTAATCGGACCAGTAGTTCCTGAGATTAGCGCGTTCAACCGACTAAACAAACAAACCCTCCATTCAGTTTTTTTTTTTGTTAACTGTCTACGCTATTGACCCAGCAAGGTCTTAACAGCTTCACCGGACTACCCTTCCATTCAGCTTTATAATATTGGTATAGATTATTACTACTCTTCTCTCGTACTTAACTCGAGCCGTCATTCAAATTACAATAACTTTTGATAGAATGAACCGATTTTAATGAAAAAAAGACTAAGTTACTCACGAAGATATGCTTTATGATTTGTTATTGTCAACCCTGTACTTTAGCAGTGATGCGTGTTCATACAAACAGAAAGACAGACAGACATTTTTAAAAATGATTGAAATGTATTTTATTACTTATTTCTCTAGACACCAGTAGTTCCTGAGTTTAGCGCGTTCAAACAAACTCTTCAGCTTTATATTAGTATAGATTCCTGTCTATAACAGTATGCTTATGAGTGTCGAAAGCTAGTTATTCTCACGCCACTAGCGGCAATTATATCTAATATGCAGTCATAACAGAATTGACAGTTAAGTAAAATTATAGGACGCTTTCTACATTGTGAAAACTCACTCACAATAACACAGTGGATTCATTATTGTTAGATACATTTACCTACATCCAGTGGCGTAACTGACACGGTATGTGCGCCTCATTCAGAATATTGAAGACGCCCTCCTAATTTGCACTTATCTTAACCTTCGTATTTACACTTTGGTGAATAACTTCCTGGGCGCCATTTTGGTGGAACATTATTTACATAACTATCTACAATTACAGTATTTACCTACCCCAATATCAAACGGTATACTCCTTAGTAATAAACTTTAGGGTAGTAGCTAGCTAGGTGGTCTTAGGAATAGCCGTGCTGTAGTTCCATCAATCATGTTTTCCTACACTGAAAGTTCAGACTTAGTTGCATGAATTCGAACCCACGTCCACCGACGCGGCTTCCAAACACGCCTTCAACTTAGTTCTCATGAATCAACACAACTATTTTCATTAGAACGAAGACTCTGCGAGAAGCTAGTCTCATAACATCAAAACAAATTTAAACAATACATGTAGAGTTCATACAAAAACTATAAAACGAATCCAAATTTAGTTTCAATCGGATAACATCTTCCGTGACAACATGATTATGATCATATTTCACATACCGCATACCTTTAATGGTTAAAACATTCAGATAAGACATAGATCACAGTAAAGTATAATACGCTCGCCTAATTTGGTTAATCTCTTACGTACGAAAATATCCCAAAATGTGATTCAAAGTAAGTCCCGTGTACAGACCTTGACAAAAGTCGTTATACTGCTTCGTGATCGCTCTTGATTCTCGAGACAAGCTTCGTGACAAATTGACTGAGCGCACCGCTTTAATAAAGCATGAATAATAGTAGAGAACTCCTATGATACTATAGTGATTACCTGTAGTAACGAGGGTTGAATTGCGCAACATTAAACTATTATAAATGTTGTACCGATGAATGTGTAATTATTTGGAGCTTTGTCAGTAGTCACGTTCCAAGGAGTTTTGAATATAGATTCTTTGGAAGTGTTAGTAAATGTAGGTTTGTTTTGATTTTCGTATATAGGTATTTTAAACTTAGTTCATGAATTAAGCTTCGAAATGTTAAGTAATATAGTTAAGCAGCTCATACGCGTTTGTTATTATTTGTTTTTGAATAAATATTATTCGTGGTCAGATATCTCCGCATAACAATTTTTGTAATGAACGATTGAATGGAATGAAAATTGAGACGCTAAAGTGCCTGTTTTAGAAACTGACACCAAAATTTCCTGGAAGTACTGCAATCAAACCTTAAGTATCTTTCTAAGGGTTTTCGCCATTACAAAAATTTAGTTAGAGCCCTTTTGTATACTAATAAAATGAACAATACTCACTGTAATAATTTACTAGCGTCTATATTATTACCTAATGTACTTCTTTATGATAGAGAATAGCGGTTATGCTATAAACAGTGTATCATAAAGATTTTAAGGTAAATAAAGGATTATTTATACGATTTTCTTTATAACGATATAGCGATGTATTTTTATTATACAGTGAAACTTGGTTAAGTGGGACCTGGATAAGTGAGAAACCTCCATAACTGGAACTCATGCTGAGGTCCCAACACTTTGGCACTGAATTACCTCTGTTAGTGGGACGAGGTAAACCTCTATACCTGGGATTTTTTCTTTCGATAGTTACCTCTATAACTGAGACAGCGAGTAAATTTTATATGCATAAACCTCTGTAACTGAGATAACATTGTTTGTTTACTCATTCTTATTCTACCCACAAATTCCACACGTAATTCCAAGTACGTAAGTACAAATTTAAATCTGATGGCTGATACTTCCAAACGACAAACTAAAATGACAGATTTTTATAATTGATACATTCTGTTTCCATATTCGTACATATTACGTGTAAAAACGAGCTTGAATATTTTTGTTGATTACATTTGTATGATTACCTTTAAGTACATACTATATTTTTTTTATTAAACAGTATACAAACTCATTTACATACATAACACGTTATTTTATTTAATGATCGCACCTGTATAACCTGTATTCTCACCTCTATTAATGGAACCCTCTGTAAATGAGACAGATATTTATTTATACCTGTATATCTGAGACACTGGGTAAGTGGAATACCTCTATAAGTGAAACGACATTGCAGGTCCCTTGATGTCTCACTTAACCAGGTTTCACTGTAATA
>MU160703.1:41506-63468 GCA_015888305.1 Antheraea pernyi | reverse complement strand
CGCGACTTTATGCATTAGAACCGTGCCGCTTGTCAAAACGAATGGGAAATATACGAGAAAGACTGACTGGATAACATGCACGCACACGAACACATATGGGGCACGGGCGGCCATCTTGTAAACCGTTCACTATCGGGAAAATTTAGTTTTATTCAATGAGACCGGGTGAATACGAATAAAGATTTGAATCGGTGGACGGTGAAATTCAATGCAGACGACAGGGAATGTCTATTTCAAGTCTCAATGACTACATGCATTCATGTATCTTTAATTTGCGTAAATATAGATTTTAATGGATAGTAAGGGACATGTTGCTATTATTGAGAGATTATAGCTCAAGAGATTATTGAAGTTAAATTTCTTATGGCATCGTAGGGAAAATAAAAGTGTGTGTGTACTTATGTACTCGCGTTAGAAGTTATTCTTCTTTGGTGTAAACAAGATAAAAATCTTTTCAAAAATTTTATCTTTCGTCTTATTCTACGTTTGTAGAAAAAACGACACTAACAATAGAAAAAAGGTATTTAATACATTGAAAGTTTTAATACAAAGAAACAAAATGTTGACTATAGCTAACTTCAGGGTGTCGGTTATTCGTGACGGTGTGTGCGTGCATCGTAAAAAATTACTCTCATCATTTTCCCCTAACGCGCCAAAAGAAGTATAACTTCAAAATTCGTTAGGTATACGTTACGAATTAAGCCTTAAAATGTAAATGTAATGTATTTGTATGTATGTGTATGTATTAAAAAGTATGTATAAGTGTCTGTCTTAGTCTAGCAGTATACTAAAATGAGTAAAACTATTGTTAATAATTATTCATACTGCGGGATTTCGTATAGTACTTATATGCTCTATGAAAATTCTCATATATTATCACATTCTTACATTTCAAAATGACCTAAATCCAATTTTAGCCGTTTCTAGTATTTTAGGTTATTTTACAAGATTTTTAAATTTTGCACGTGTAAAATACGAAGGTCATAAAAAAGAACTAAATACCTTATGAACGACAAAATTTCAACTTCGTTCTCGGTGTATAAAAACTGGAAATCTTAAAGTAATTTGTTTTAATGTCATAGCAGGCAAACGAACATGTGGGCCACCTGATGTTAAGAGATCACCACCGTCCACAGACACTTGCAACACCAGGTGAGTCTCGAGTGCGTTGCCAGCCTGTGTTTGGGGTAAGGGGAGGGATAGTTGTAATATAAAACGGATCTAGATACAATTTACCGTTGAACAAATATATAGTATGCAGATATACTATATTTATATTACGACATATGCATTGATATACAAAAACCCAAGATTGACACTTAACGTCTCATTGACAGCACACAAAAATGAGTGCATAATTTTGGATTATGCAGTCATTTCACATAATCTCGTGTCGCTTGCGTCCTTGTAAAAATAACTTTAAATCATTCAGATAAGGTTAAATTTGCATATTCATAAGTTTATCGCATACTTTTATTCGAGACTGTGCGTCTTGGGTTTTTATGTCTATATGACAAAAAATCTTACAAGGTACAACAAGTGTAAAAAAAAAAAAATTAATATCAACATATATGTATATAAGCATACATATATTTTATAATCTACTTTATTTTTAGTTGCAATAAGCTTTTATAATCTATTGAAAATTTGTGACAACCCTAATTATAGCTTACATTAAACACTATCGGATTAAACGTAGATTTATAACATTTATTGTTATTGCAGTTGCAGTGATCCAATTTCTTGAACTGGTGAATAAGTCTTTAAACTCGATTTTCTTGTTCGAACATGTTCTTCACGTATACACAACAATCATTATGTGATAACTATAAAATATATAAATTAAAAGACATATTATTCGAGACTGTGCGTCTTGGGTTTTTATGTCTATATGACAAAAAATCTTACAAGGTACAACAAGTGTAAAAAAAAAAAAATTAATATCAACATATATGTATATAAGCATACATATATTTTATAATCTACTTTATTTTTAGTTGCAATAAGCTTTTATAATCTATTGAAAATTTGTGACAACCCTAATTATAGCTTACATTAAACACTATCGGATTAAACGTAGATTTATAACATTTATTGTTATTGCAGTTGAAGTGATCAAATTTCTTGAACTGGTGAATAAGTCTTTAAACTCGATTTTCTTGTAGGAACATGTTCTTCACAATAATAATTATGTGATAACTATAAAATATATACATTAAAAGACATACTTCGAAACACTTATGTAGTTACAAACAAAAGCTAGTGTAATGGAGAAACTAAGAGAAGTAATGCGTCTTCCGCATGATGGAGTCTCAGACGGGTATAGTAAGGGAAAAGTAATTTGTTAGTCGATTTAGCAGAACGCTTATTTTCGGGTATCCCGCCAGAAGGAGTGAAATCGAGTCGCGACTGAAACAAATGTCTTATATCCATACTCATTGTAGGGACGGGTATGGTCATATCGACAATATATTTTATCGATACAAAATTATTATTAACTAGCTGTGCCCGCGACTTCGTCCACGTAGAATCTGATGTATAAAATAATAACTAATAAAGTCATCTGAACGTATTTAGTCCATTTGATTATCTACTTTTTTCTCATACTTAAGTCGCGGCGCCATTAAAATTACAATAACTTTTGATACAGTGGACCGATTTTAATGAAACAAAGATTAAGTTACTCCCGAAGATATGCTTTATAAGTTTCTTATATGAGGTTTTATTGTGAAAAAATGATTGAAATGTATTCTATTACTTATTCCTAGACACACGCAACAAAATTTTTCACGAAATTCGAAAATGTACAGACACGTTACATTTGTATTCTTATTATATATAGTTACATTTCATAAAGAACGAAGCCCAAATTTTGCCGTTCATAAGATTTTTAGTTTTTTTTATAATTTTCATATTTTACAAGCACAAAATTTATAGAACTTGAAAAATTACGTAAAATATTAGGAACGGCTAAAATTGAATTTAGCTTATTTTAGAAATGTAACGACACATTTATCAAGTATATCCATCCATTCAGTTAAAATACATACACTACACATAGGCCTCGTCCAAAAAGAGTCACAATGACTGCTCTTACGCTGCATAAATTCGTCAAGTTTCCGAAGCCATTATAAAGTCTCCAGTCCGTCTTGTAACGGGTTAGTCCACGCTGTATCTTCTGGTGTGTGGTTGTCACTTTAGAATTTGTCATTCATCTGTTCTACGTGCAGTATAATACCCCTTGCGTCTAGTATAGTCTGAGATTATTGTCGATTAGCGCTTTTATGGTACTATTTATTTTTGATTCATCTACACCGAGAAACGCCGATAGTCCTTCCTCTTCATTATCTTCAGTAATCTGGAGTTTTTTATGTGACCTGTAACAGGTCCGTAAAATATAATTTTGGAAATTATATTTTTTCATTTAGATCATACCTCATTGCTTGAGTAATAAAGCTTTGAGTCAAAAAAGCATTCATTCAATCCACACATAGAATAGATGTTTGTGTTATTAGCAAGATTGGTACTTCTTTAGATTAGATTACTACTTCTTTGATACTTTAATACATTTATTATTCCGTCTCGTTATTTTATTAGAAATTATTTACACTACCTTTGTATAAAATGTCGTTAAAATCGATCAAGTGTGTATAATGGAGTTTTATTTTTATGCGTTTACTGACGAAATAATATATATTCTCCTTGTAGAAAATTTCATTAGAATTATATAGTCATTTGGGGTGTAAGGGGTGTCGAATAACATCTAACACTTGAGACACTCAAGCCAACCTCACCTGCACGTGGTGCACCCTGCTGAATAACGAACGAGGCAATGGCGAAAGCGGGGTGGTAGGGTTTTACAGCCTGACTGGGTCGCAACCACCATGTATATGGCGAAAAAGCCCGTCATAGTGATTCGCTTCTGCGGGTCGCGTTTCGGGATCAGCCTGTGCATATCCAGCATTTCGTAGGCCGGCATGGCAGTGGCGACCGGCGATGGATAGTGTGTCATTCAGTGGTCGCCATTGTTTTTGGATTGTACTGTGCTTACCATCAGGCACAGTAAAGTCATTTTGTCGTGCTACTATAAAAAAAAAAGTCAAACGGTTTTAGAAATAAGTAATATCAAATAAATAGACAAACTCCTAGGTTCTTTTACCATCAACATGCAGATTTTGGGAATCACTTCATACTTGTAATTCAGTGCGATGATTAATAAAGTTATGCTAATTATTTACAAATGTAGATATCCGTTATGTATTGCATATGGTTACAATAAACAGGTCACAACAAAAGGGAGGCATAGCCATAAATTTCACTATTTGCGTCGCTTGGCTTTCCTATGAGAATACTTAGAATACTAATAAATGCAATGTGTGAATTAGTAACTAGTTACTACCGCTTGGTTTATTTAATAACTAGCGTTTGCCTGTTGTTTTGCTTCAGTGGCTTTTCTAACGTTACTAAAAATGATTAATGTGGAGTAAACTTTCGTTGAAAAATGTGTGTTCTTTTTACCTTTTTTTTATTGTAGCACAGCAAAGGACTGCACTGTGCCTGATGTGAGCACAGTACAATCCAAAAACAATGGCGACTACCGAGAGATACGCCATCCCTCGCCAGTCGTCGCTGTCATGCCGGCCTGCGAAAATGTCTGTTCACGTTACGCTTGAAAGTCCCTATGTTATAGGAAGGAGGGAACATACCGGCCGGGAGGTTGTTCCACAGCTTCACTGTGCGGCAAACATAAGAACTTGTGAACTTTTTAATTCGTGCCCAGATAGCATTTACCGTATAGTTTAAGCCAAGTGTGCGTGGTTCGGTTATGAAAAGGAGAGGAAGGGATTAAATTAAATAGCACCTCAGAACACTCACCATGATACAGACGGTAGAACATGCCCAGTGAGGCAAAGTCTCTACGTAACTGAAGCGATTCTATAAACTAAAAACCTAACGTTTTAACTTATCTCCGCTACTGGAAGTCGATAATCAACTGTCCGTACTGTCAATTCATTATACCATTTACCACATACCATTATACATTTACTTGCAATTGAACAATGAATCAAATAATTCCCGTTTGAGTTTATTATACTTTTACGCTATTAGGTGTCTTGGGAGTTATGATTATGGCCTCTTTTAAAAGATTTGTCCGATATTACACCTGAATGGAACGGGTTATTCCTTTATATTACTAATGCTTAATCGACAGAGCTTTTAATGATTTATTCAAATTGTTATTATCTGGCAATCTTCAGTATAGAATGTCTCATTTAAATGCTCTCTTTAGACTTACGTATGAGAGATAGAGATCTCTAAGAAAAACGAATGTAAGTATTTGCAATTTTTATCAAGCATTTTTTAATATAATAGAGGATGTTACTTTGAATTTCCACCTGGATTTGATCGCTCGCTACCACGTCTCACTGCAACAAAAAACGTTTGGTTTTATTTGTGAGAGGTGTACCTGAAAAAATTGAACATGAACCAGTAATAGGAGAGAAAGCAAAATATTAGTAACTAAAATTAAAAAAACACGTTTCTTGAACTCGACGGCGGTTGAAACTTGGTATGTAACTGTAAATATAGAAAATATATATAATCATTGAAAATATGTTGCAGATTAACGTATAACAACCACAATCGACTACACGTGTTGCGCTCCTTCACCGATCATCTTCAGAGCGATGTTGACGCTTTTGACAATTCATAAATTTTAGTAAAAAATAATAATAAAAATACTACTTCCATTTTAAAGCGTTGCAATTGTTACTTAATTGTTTTATATTTGTAAGCATTGTTATATCATATTATTTTTATACTATTTCAAAGCGTGTAGGTAGTACGTTAGATCATTCAGAACAGATCGTTTATATTTGTAGTAGGTGTTTATTTCATGAATTTAGTAGACCATAACTATCATACAATCTATACATTTAGTTGATCATAATGATTAATTTTAAATTTTAAATTAAAAAATGTACATCGAGGAAATTACTATTGACCTGCATTCGTACTATTGACTATATGGGGAGACTTACTAATAACCTGTATCCGTACTACTGACTATAACGAGGGAGTTACTGTTGACTCGCTACGATTTACCCCGTTCTGAAACACCATTGGTCGGACTTATTGGCTGTTCATGAACCTTAATTACTATTTGCTATTGGCTTTACCTGATTGCCTTATAAGGCAACCAGTGCCAATGGAAGACTGGGCAACCTCGCCCAGACAGTTTGGCGAGTCGTATCTATGGATGATTCATAAAGCTCGTAACTATATTCAGTGTTGCACTTTTTTATCAGCTAATGATTTTATTCGATTGGTCTTGGAAGATTGACTGATCAAATTATAACCATGACGTCATTATGGATGACGTCATACTTTCACATAGACAGCATGTTAACTTCGTCCCGACATATACAATGTACAAACTAATTTATCAATAAATATATGCGTTGTGTTGTATAAAGAATACCAATTCCTATGATGCCAGGCCAGACGAAGAACATACGCGTGTTAAAAATAAAATTGATTACTGAACTACACTACTGAATACTTATTGAGTTAACGCACTATTTCTAACTTGCAAATGATTTTAAGTCTGGTTAATAAAAGTTCATTCAACTACATCGTTTCTATGCGCGTCATGTTTGTAGACCATTTGCACTGTGGTCTCTACTAATGTTATATTTATGATAATTCCATTAAATCAAATAACTTTTCCGCTTTCATTATCTGATTATATTAAAGTTTTATATTTAAAAAGTTTCACACATTTTAGGATATCAGCTGTAACTATTATTGTGATAAAACGAGCAATATTTTCTGTCTTTCTTCTGTAATGCTGAAGCTTATTATTCTGTATCTCGTACGCTTATTATGAATTTTGCATCGGTAAAAAAATATGTCGGTTTCCAAATGAGAAATTCAATTAATGTATCAGTCATAACCAAGGGTACAATATGTGAACGATGGTGATGTCTGGAATCGACTCATCGCTGTGCATCCATCAATAACGTTTGTCACATTAGTAGTCCAGTGAAGACCTTGCTAGGTCAATAGCATAGTCAGTTCGAAAAAAAAAAGTTTGTGACATGTACCTAATAATATATTCTAAATATTATATATATTTGTTAAAAAGATAAATCAGATCGAGTTTCTTGCCGGTTCTTCTCGATGACTGGGTTGTTTTCCGAACCGGTGGTAGTTTTGACGTTCATAAGTGCCTTTTTAGGGCCTAAATTGAATAAAGTGTTTTTGATTTGATTGATCTAAGCAAAGTAGGAGTGAGTAACTTTTAGCACACAATATCACAATTATTATACGAAAAAGTGTATAAAGAAAAGTGCATGTTTTATGATTAGGTAAATCTGAATTTAGTATTTTGAAGAATCTTTAGCCACCATTAAGGATTACTTTTAAATAATTTCCTATTGTTAAACTCAAGATGTTATAGAAAAGTAAACTTTTCTATAAAGCGTTCTAATTTGTTTTTGTTTATATTTTGTAACCAATTAACTTAGAAATGTTATCGGTTACACATCATTACCCCATAAAAAAGTAAAATAATCACCATACATAGTGTATTCGTATAATACACTAAGCTTGAATGGAGTTGTAGGTTCGGGGGAGTATCGCGGACTGAGATGACTTGGCCAACCAAAGTCGAACTGTAAATTCGGATTTGACGAGGTTACCAAAACGCGCATTTAAGTTGCGTTTTCAAACGTCTACGTAACATTCGAAAAGAATTTTGTGAAGCTTATCTTAACGGCTTTGATAGTAACACAGAATTTTAAATATTGAACGTGAGTTAAATTGTATCAACGCTAAAACTTTATGAAATCTTCTATATCTTCCACATATATCATATGAATGTAAATCAATCGTATCTGTACTTTTTTGATTCTTGTAAAAAAATTGTTGCAGGCGTATAGGAATGAGTAATAATTCCAGTTAATTCCATTCCAGTCATTTTTAGAAATGTCTATCTATTTGCTTATATGAATACATATCATTATTAAAGTACTGCATTCGTGATAAAACCTTTTCAAGAAAATCATAAAGCATATATTCTAGTAACATTTAGTCTTTATATCATTAAAATCGGTTCGGTCTATCAAAAGTTATTGTAATTTTAATGACGACGCGACTTAATTATGAGAGAAAAGTAAATAGTAATGAGATTTAATACATTCAGATGACTTTATTAGTCACTGTGTACATTAGATTCTACGCAGACGAAGTAGTAGTGTTTAAATAAAAAATTGTAAATAAATTTATCGATATAAAAGGGTCACAGCACTAGTCCCATACGGAAGCGGCTAGCGTTGAAGCGTACAATTTCAGGGCCACTAAAAATGTGTACAGTTTTGTTTCTGACGTTTTTCCATCAATTACATTTTCTTAAAGCAACACTCGGTTACGGCACAGCCCATTTGCTTTTATTTATTACCTCCACTTAGGATAGGGTTTTACTATCGTTCCGACCTAAAAGAAAGTCAATTTATCATTAAGTTTTATATTTAATGTCGTAAGCAAATATACAATTGAGTAGTGACCATTTATTTTACCTTATAATGTATATAACCTTGAATTGTGTCATTTATTCTTACTAATACTACAAAGTCGTAAGACAGATTGTTTATACGTTACGCAACTGCTCAATTAATCGTCATGAGATTTTGCAAAAACACGATATCAGAGGTACAAAAATGGATATAGGGTACCTTTTATCCAAAAAAAAAAAGAAAATTATTCCCGAGGTATAGAACAAATCTATATTAACGCCAGTGAAGCCGCGAGCAAAAGCTAGTAATAAATAAGAAACAACTTTACCTTTTGTCACTATTATTTTATTTTTTTTGGTATTTTTAATTTTTTTTTATATATTATAGTAGGCAAACGAACAAATGGGTGGTCACTTGATGTTAAGTGATCACCACCGTCCATAGACATTAGCAATACCAGGAGAGTTGCAAGTGCGCTGCCAGCCTGTGTTTGGAGGGAGGGGTAATGAGAGGGGGGAGGGGAGGGGAGGTGGGTCTCCGGCGCTCTCACTGACCGAACGAAACGTAACAATCCAAGCACTGTTACTTCATGTCGGTTTTCTATGAGAAGGTGGTACTACCCCGGCCGAGGCGACCCATTTATGCTGAAACCACTAATAGCTTCAGCGTGGCCCTACCACCTACCAAATATCAATACCAAAAATAAATACCTCAATAATGAAAAAAACAAAGGAAATAATGTTACCCACTCTCTGGAAAAAACGGCTTTTAATATCGGAAATATGTCTAAGATTCCAGTAGAATAATTTACTCATACATAGAGAGACAATAATTTAATTTATACACATTGTAAGGAACATAGATGTTATTGGGTTTTTAATATACTTATTAATTCTTATTAAAAATCAGAGTAAATGTATACAAACCTCGAATATAGAAGGCGTCATTAAGTTTTGTAGGTGGTAGGGCGACGCTGAAGCTATTACTGTTTTCAGTAACGCCCGGGATACTACCACCCGACCCACAGAAACACGCACTTGAAGTAACAATGCATGCATTGTTGCATTTCGTTCGGTCAGTGAGAGCGCTTCTTTGGCGTAACAAGATAAAAATTAGATAAAAAACATTTTTCGCCTCACTTTCGCCTTATTCTACATTTGTAGAAAAAACGACACTAACTATAGAAAAAAGGTATTTAATACATTGAAAGTTTTAATACAAAGAAATACAAACAGCAAATATAAAGAAACAAAATCTTACCTTCCCCTCGCCCCTGCCCCACTACCCAAAAACACAGGCTGGCAACGCACTTTCAACTCTTCTGATATTGCAAGTGTCTATGGATGGGACGGTGGTGATCACTTAACACCAGGTGACGCACCTGTTCGTTCGCCTCCTATGATATATATTAAAAAAGTGTTGTTAAGTTTTTACTAATACAATCTCATAGTTGAAAGTATCTTCTCTTTTCTCATAGTGACTAGCTGATACCCGCGACTTCGACCGTGTCGAATTTAACGAAATATTTTTTTTTGTTTAATGTAAACGGGTACGGTACTATACACTGATTGCTTATTTTCGTATATATCCGCAGAGCGCTGATTTTTTTTGTATAATTTTGATAGACAGAGAATTTTAATAAAATGTTTTTTTGTTATAAGTCGGTACCATATCTACACTAATATATCCATTGAGTAAAATAAAAGGGTGTGTGTACTTATGTACACGCTTTAGAAGTTATACTTCTTTGGCGTAACAAGATAAAAATCTTTTCAAAAATTTTATCATTCGCCTTATTCTACGTTTGTAAAAAAAACGACAGTAACCATAGAAAAAAAGGTATTTAATACATTGAAAGTTTTAATGCAAAGAAATACAAACAACAAATACAAAGAAACAAAATGTTAACTATAGCTAACTTCAGGGTGTCGGTTTTCGTGACGGTGTGCGCGCACATCGTAAAATTTACTCTCATCATTTTTCCCTAACGCACCAAAAGAAGTATAACTTCAAAAAATCTAGCAATACCTAGTAAGAAGTCATTTTCCATTTAATAACTGCAATAATTGCTGTTAGTTTAGAGGTTTTAGTTGTAAGAAAAATATGAAATAATTCAAATCGATATTTATAATAAAACGGTATTTCGGATGTAATCGATAGACTACTCCATTAAACTGAGAATTTCATAAAAGTATCGTGTTTATTGATAAGGAGAAATTAATTTTAATATAAATGCGCATCTAGTTCACTTAGTTTTTGTAATGTCTTACCAATTAACTGTTATTAAATTTACTCTGAAAATTAGCCAGTAGCGCTAACTTATTCAATAGAATATCACAGTAACACGTAGAAATTCAAATTGTCAATAACAGGTATGTACCGTTTATCAAACATAAGTTTCAAATATCAAAACGAAAATATTAACTAAGTTTTTTGTATTTAAAAACTGTAGGTATAACATAATTTAACCAAATAAATTTATAGCATGTTTCATTTATAAAAACTTTCAATTCGTCAAATATGGCATCGACACTCGAAAGAACGTCTTAAAGAATATAAATCTAGTACCATTTAGACACAGCTTATTTCTCCTCTTTCAACGCTACACGCGTATGTCGTTATATGTGTATTATTCCACAAAATCATTTAGTCGTTTTATTAAAGTAAACCATAACTTCTGAATTATAAGGTTTATTATTACGCGAAATTTCTTTAATTTCAAAGCATCGCGTGGGTGATTTAAACAATCGCGTTCGAACGGGGTTGTTGTATCCAGTCGACTGCGCATCGGTTCTGCGCATTTGAAAAATGGCGGATTGTCGGCAGTCAGATGTGCGTGCCATTTTGATTATTATGCGAGTTTTTCGTATCTGTTTCCAATCTGTTCGTATTTCTGTAAGTGGTTTATGATTTAGAACAAAAATACCATTGTTAGCAGTTTCTATGCAATAAAACAGGTATGATTATCTCATAAAAGTCGATGTAGCCATTTCGTGCAGAATAGTTAAGTGTACTATTGCAAAATAAGGTTCTGATAGAAATAGGCTTATATACTAGGGAACGTTAGGCGTTTTATAGAAATATGAACAATATATTTGTATTTTTTTATAAATCTCTAATACTTAGCTGACTAACTCACTCACTATAATACATTATTTATCTATAATACTAGCGGGCCCGGCAGACGTTGTCCCGCCCTGATTATGAAAAAATCCGTGACAAATTATATACCAAAACGTTCCTCGTGAATCACTTTATCCACTGGTGAAAACCACATAAAAATCCGTTCAGTACTTTTTGAGTTTATCGCGAACAGACAGACAGACAGACGCGGTAGGGAACTTTGTTTTATACTATGTAATGATTATATAAGGATGTGAACTAGATGTTAAAAATAATTGTATATTTTATATCTACGAAATTATTAAACTTCTGCGACTTGTATATCTTCTCTTCTATATCTTTTCATATAATTACTACAAAACGTCTGGGACTTCGTCCACGTTGAAGTGAAGTATGAGAACTCAATAACTATAATATAAATTTACTCACATTTAGTTTCATATACACTAATTTAATATAATAATGGAGTAATACAATATGAAATCGTGTTGTGTAGGCATATATCAAATTTTATTGGAACTTTGATGGTTATTATATGGACACTTAGAACAATTTATTGCCACAATGACTAATTTTTTTTAATCTAAATTTTACAAGTAGGCCTAAATTGTAATTATTGTATTTGGCTTTAGCATCTATAATATGCTTTCGAAGTTAATTCTTCATATGGAAGAGTTTTGGAACTCTAATCCGAAACCTTTTTGTGTGTCTCGCTTGACTTCGGATATTGAAGAACAGTGATGACATACACGCTTTCTTTTTGAAAGTTTCACTTCTGCAGCTTATGAACTATACGCAACTCTTTTTATTATTTCTGTCGCGGTTATTTTTTACCTTTAATTATTCAGATTTTGATTATTAATAATTTTAAATTCTTTATTGAATTCTGTGTTTGATTACAGTTTCATGTAACGTTAAATGAAAGACTAAAAATACCTAAAGTTGTTTAGCAACCGGTTTTACTTACTTACTGGTAGGTAGCTAAGTAACCGCCATCATGAAAACGCCCTACCAACATGCAAGAAAAAAGCCTAAACAATATTCACTATTTTAATTAAAATATTATTTTGTTTCAGGAGTCATACGGACCTACAACTAACTATACAAATTTCATCATGAAGATTTTCAAAATAAATTAATAATTATCGAAGCAAAAACTGTTAAAATATAAAAGTAACAATGAATTGCTTCTTAACATTTTATGGATAATTAAATTAGAATTAAAAAATCTCGGGACCCACAGCACAATCTTATCTTAACCACAATAAAATTTACAAGTTGCATTATAACAAAAAGGAACGGGTTACTAACAAACAACCATTACGTGTGAACCGACCGGAAAGGTAACATAATAAAATTATTAGAAGTTACGAACGTTCTTTTGTTGTTAGATTTGTATAAATTATGATCATACAATGCAATATTCAAATGTTCCCATGTGGCTATATTCATACGGGAGTTATATTAGTCGCCGGCAGGTGATAAACCTTAGGGAAACCGGTAAATAATTATGAGAGTTAATATTGGAGCGCTAATATGTCATTTTGGTGTTTTTAAAGTCAAACCGCCAAGTCATAGAAAACACCGTAGACCAAGGGTTCCTAAACTCTAAATATAACGGAACATCGGCCAAATAACTTTTACTTTATGGAACCCCATATCAAATGATTACAAATCAACACTGAAATTTATATAAGAACGTTTTTTTAAGAAATGTGTAATATAATTGAAACACATTATTCTTAACTTAAAGTGTAAGGGGTGTCAAGTAACATCTAAGACTTGAGACATCCAAGTCAATCTCACCTGCACGTGGTGCACCCTGCTGAATAACGAACGAGGCAATGGCGAAAGCGGGGTGGTAGGGTTTTACACCCTGACTGGGTCGCGACCACCATGTATATGGCGAAAAACCCCGTCGCGTTTCGGGATCAGCCTGTGCATGTCCAGCTTTTCGCAGGCATGACAGCGGCGACCGGCAATGGATAGTGTGTCACTCGGTGGTCGCCGTTGTTTTTGGATAGTACTGTGCTTACCGTCAGGCACAGTGCAGTCATTTTGCCGTGCTACAATAAAAAAAAATGAACAATGAAATTGTTTTGCTGTATTATGAATAATAGTTTTATAGTTCGGTATTATGTCCGACGATTGTATGCGTGTATCTGGGGTAGCATCCAATCTGGACCTGTATTTGTTTTTGGTATAAACGTAGGCTGAAAAGGCTGTTTCACAACGATACGTGACGGATGGGAGCAATGTTAAAATGGCTAATCTATACTAATTTTATAAAGAGGTAAAGTTTGTGACGTTGTGAGTTTGTGACGTTGTAAGGGGTAATCTCAGGAACTACTGGTCCGATTTGAATTTCAATAATTCTTTCAGTGTTATATAGCTCATTCATCGAGAATGGTTATAGGCTATATATCATCACGCTAAGGCCAATAGGAGCGGAGCACATATGAAAAATCCTAAAATTCAACCGCAGCTCCACCTCCCGAGTCCTTTTGTGAAACCATTCTTGAATCCACCTGAATACTCTGAAAAATTCTATCTAAATCTGTTCAGCCGTTTTGGAGGAGTTCAGTCACATACACAAGGAAGGAAGAATTATATATATAAAGATATGCTATCAGCGATGTGTGTTTTCTGGCCATGAAGAAGTGGAGCAAACTGTGTGGTATTTTTTTACATAAACTATATTGTCAAGATAATACACGACACAGACGAAATCACGGGCATCAGCTGGTAAACAATATAACAATGTGTAACAAAATATGAAAAAATTCAATCGACACTCTTCAAAAGAGACCATATGGATTTCAAATTCCTATGAATTAGAGACAGAAAGATATTCAACGATCTCACGCTAGTTCCAATCTGCTTCGCTATATTTTTTTATTATTTATTAGGTAACTAATCCAAGACAACAGCTTAAACCAAGAGTCGGTCACTTTGGCACCCTTTTTTTTATTGTAGCACGGCAAAATGACTGCACTGTGCCTGATGGTAAGCACAGTACAATCCAAAAACAATGGCGACCACCGAGTGATACTCTATCCATCGCTGGTCGCCGCTGTCATGCCGGCCTGGAAAAAACTGGATATGCACAGGCTGATCCCAAAACGCGACCCGCAGAAGCGACTCACTATGACGGACTTTTTCGCCATATGCATAGTGGTTGCGACCTAGTCAGGCTTCAAAACCCCGCTTACGCCATTGCCTCGTTCGTTACTCAGCAGGATGCACCACGTGCAGGTGAGGTTGGCTTGTTGGCATGTGACTGAGGGCTACAATCGCATGAATCGATGAAGTTGTGAAGGCCCATCAGGCCAATAGCCTTTCTACATAAAATCTCATCTCCCTTCTCGATAGAGTCTCTAAATTGTAACACCAATTTTAAATATCGATTTCCTAAAACATTTATTATTAAAATTTATAGGAATAATACTCCCTCCCTACTTCAATTCAGTTGTAAGTATGACTTATTTGTACAATGAGCTCGCATCCAAGCACATCGCATAGACATATTTGACCATCGAGTTTTTAAATTGAAACACACTTTATATCCATGATTATTTAAATATATTCAGTAAATCTCAATATTATTCATAATATTTGCCGTCTTCTTTTCATTTTTATACACGAATTTATTTTCACTTCTTCATTTATTCTTGTTATGTTTTTGTTCTTTGTCAAATGTTTATCAAATGTTAATGTTACATTATTTATTTTTCGATATAATTAATAGTGTAAGTTATATCAATGTGTTGAAGCGTTTTTTTTATAACATAGGAGGCAAACAAACAGGTGGGTCACCTGATGTTAAGTGAGCACCACCGTCCATACATAGTTGCAACACCAGAAGAGTCGCAAGTACGTTGCCACCCTGTGTTTGGGGGAGTGGAGAAGGTGGGTTATCCGGTGCTCTCACTGACCGAACGAAACACAACAATGCAAGCACTGTTACTTTACGTCGGTGTTTCTGTGGGTCGGGTGGTACTACCCCGGGCGAGCCGACCCATTCTTGCTGAAACAAGTAATAGCTTCAGCGTGGCTGTACCACCTCTGTTTTAGTTTTTCAGTTCAGTATAAACTTTCTTATTGCTGTTATTATTTTATTCATTGGACTGTCTGACTGTTATATTATCCACAATTGTATATCAACAAATAGCGTTGGTTAGTTCTTAAAAGAAAAAAAAAACTGTAGCTAATACTAGAATGTCATCATATCGCAGACAGGTCGTAACGTATTAATTTATTTAATATCAAAAATGTCAATGAACCAAATAAAAGATATTTTATGACAATAAAGGGTATATATTTATTAAAATACAACTCAGTCTTATTTACACTCGCCAAACAAACCTAGGCTCCACAGGTAAAAACACAGGAAGGAGAATGCCAATTGAAGAATTGATTGTATCTAGCTTGAAAACAAAAGTTGTAAACTATTGTTTTTGTTGGAAGTACGTCTTAATAGGAGGACTACATGTTGCAGATAAACGCCACAAAACTGTACGTACCATCGTAAATAACCTAGATAATATAACCATAACCGGCACTAGCTATAAACTGTTTTATTTTTTAATAATTTAACCCTCAACTTTCGATCTCGGGTCCACTTTTTTCACTTCCTGCCCCGATCTGTGTGACAAAAAATGACGTACAACAAAGCGTAATTCTAATTATGCATAGACACACGAGGGTTTGAAAGGAAAAAAAGTATAAAAAACCTAGTAAAGGGGTTAACTTTTTACCCGACGAATGAAAGCGAATACTCTATATTATGCAAATGGCGTCCTCATTTGCATACGTTTTGTGTTTCTAAAGAAAAAATCGTGGACATCTGCCGTTTGGTTCCGTTTCCTGGTTTTTTTTTGCTTTCTATGAAGTTGCTATCGTAGATAATAATAGTACTTGGTTTTTATAGAATACTTGTTAAGCACAATTTTTTAGATGCTAAAACTTGTCATTTTCTTATTGTAAATATATCATAGTGTTAATGTAGATGGATAATAAGCTTAGGGAAAATAATAATTCCATCAAAAACATAAATGTGAAATGAGAGCCAAGTTCAATGGTTAGTTCTGAAATTTATTGATAACATAAAATGTGTTATAACAAGTTAAAGTATAATTTCTGATAATAACTTGAGATAATATTGAAGCCCAAGGTCTGACTTAGCTAGTTTGTATTCACTCAACTACGTATATGTTTGCCAAATTTGAACTTTCTAGGTCATCTGGAACTGGGTTAGAATTTTGGTATTTTGGTCAGTCGGTGATAAAAATGACGATTTTTGAACATTAATATTAAAATAACTGTTTGAGGTGCGTTTATTAAATTAAGTGCACATATATATCTCGAAAGTCTCAATATATGAGCCAAATTTTATATGTTTATATGAAATAGTTTTTGAGATACGAGGGGTCAACATTGGCTCCAAATGGTTCGTTCAATATTACACACGGTAGCGCGCGCTCGCCATTCTGTCAGCTTGAACTTGGCTAGACACGCATACATGCTATGAATAGGTTAGCATGATATGGATATGTCATGAGGAGAAATGAAAGTCATTTAACTGAAAACGTTTTGAATATGACGGTAGACGGATATCAAAGTAGAGGAAGACCGAAACATGTTTGGTTGGATTGCGTGACGAATGATATGTGTATAAAAGGTGTGAATACTGAGATGATGTCTATATGGAAATAGAAAAGGAAAACATGTTGTGTCGACCATACTCAGGTGGGATAAGGGTAAGAAGATGATGTTTTTTTCTTGACATTTTTTGGCATCCAAATGCCTTGTGGTCTTGTTCCTACTAGTGTGCGAAATTAGGATATGCAACCCGTCGATTAATCATCAATCAAATGAATAAAGTCTTTACAACATTGATATTGAAGTTTAATTTAAAATATATTGTATTTATTCGTCAATACCTTAATTATATTACTTAATAAACTAAACTAAGAAGCGTTGGTGATGACAATGTAGCTATCGTAGACTTTGTGTCAAGTTTATCCTATGCTTTATTGTTTGAATTCCCACCAAGATGATGATCCTCTTGTTAGAATTTTCAAGAGAGTGTTTATGATATGTTAGAATGAATGCTCTCTTGTAATACTCGTATGTCCCTTCTATTTCATATTCTATATATAAGATGCAATTCAAATTATAATAAAAGCCACCACCTTATATACTATCATTCCGCTTAAAACTCTATACCTGGTAATCTATACTAATATAAAACTGGAGGGTTTGTATGTTTGGTTGAACGCGCTAATCTCAGGAACTACTGATTCGATCTGAAATTTGTTTGAATTCTTTCAGTGTTAGATAGCTCATTTATCGAAGGAGGCTCACGCTAAGATTAATAGGAGCGAAGCACCAATGCAGAATGTTTTAAAATCGGGGTTTTGTTTACTTTTGAGAGCTTCCACTGCGTGTTAGCTTTAGTCCAAAGTATCTACACCACGCGGACGAAGTAGCAGGCAGAAGCTAGTAATTTATAAACTACACTGGATACTCTATTTCAAAGGATAATTAAATGTTGCCATATCATAAAATATCAACCAAATGACATATTTATTCATTTTCTCAGCATTACTTAGGTGCTATAACATTGACAACGTATACTTAAACGAAAGGTGTGTCTAATTTGTTAGCATATTTCTAAATTGATTGCAAGTTCATTTGTAATTCCAACGTTACCTTTTCTTATTTCATTTTGACATTAAATACAAAATTAATGGTTGTGTTATAAGGTCAACCATTAATCATGGTGTATTTCACAAACAGCTGTTTGATTTCTAACTAAGCATAGCTTATGTTGAAATGTGGTGAAAGTTAGTCAATATAAATACATATAGTATACATTGAATAAAGATATAATATATAAAAGAACACAGTCTTAATAAAACACCGCCTTATACATTAATCCTGAGACTATTTATCTTGTTCTTATAAGTATTATTGCACATTTACAAAAATAGTACAACCATGGGGCTTATAAATTTATGTACATATATATACATAATTCGTATTATATTTTATATATTTAGTTTTTTTACCATAACCTCATTTGATGTTAAATAAAGATGTGGTCTAATATGGTATACACGCCAAACCTAGAAGGTGTTTAGTAAAAATATTTGACATAAATGAAAATATCAGAGATACAATAAATTAAATAGATTAACGATAATAATAATAAGAAGATATGTTTAGAGGCAATAAATATAAAACATAATAAAAGAACAAGAATAAAAAATAAAAAAAGAGGCCAAAAAATAAAATAATATAAAGTAGAAGAATTAGTAAAAAATATCGCAAAAAAGGTCTCGGATATACCTCTGAGGAAAAGGGGATTTAAAAAGAAAGGGGTTTAGAGCTTAAGTGTAGCTGCCGGAACACACTAATCAGTGCCTGGTGAAAGATATACAAAATTTAATGGTGGTAGAGCCACGCTGAAACTATTACTGGTTTCAGCATGAATGGGTCGGCTCGCCCGTAGTACCACCCTCTCATAGAAAACCGACGTGAAGTAACAGTACTTGCATTGTTGCGTTTCATTCGGTCAGTGAGAGTGCCGGAGGCCCACCTCCTCTCCCCTCTCCTCTATCCCCTCCCTCTCCCAACCCTAACCCTTCCCCCCAAAGGGTGGCAACGCACTTGCGACTCCTCTGGTGTTGTTAGTGTCCATGGACGGTGGTGATCACTTACCATCAGGTAACCTGTTCGTTTGCCACCTATGACATAAAATAAAAAAACTTGAGGGTGGTAGCTAGCCAAGCAGACAGAAGAAACGCTACCGCCATGCTATGGTTTCATTTCAATGTTGTCTTTCACCCAAAGCTCCGACTAAGTTGCAAGGATTCAAACCTGCGTCTGTCGACGAGGTGTCCGAATCGATATCAACTAAGGTTACAACTTAGTAAACTGTATAAAAATATATACAAGTGTACTTATTGTTCGTATTGCCAATAGATGTGAAAACCAAATTAATGTTAATAATTTCAATATACAAATGGCCGGCAACGCACTCGTGACTCCCCCGGTGTTGTTAGTGTCTATGGACGGTGGTGATCAAAAAATATATACAAGTGTACTTATTGTTCGTATTGCCAATAGATGTGAAAACCAAATTAATGTTAATAATTTCAATATACAAATGGCCGGCAACGCACTCGTGACTCCCCCGGTGTTGCTAGTATCTATGGACGGCGGTGATCACTTACCATCGGGTTACCGGTCTGTTCGTTTGCCTCCCATAATAAAAAAAAAGGAATTTAAATAATTCATACTATATTTCATTTAAAATTTCAAAAGAGAATACTGTTATTTCAATGTTTTCAGTTTCCACTTCTGTCGGAAATCCTTATTGCTATATATACTGCCCAGACTAGACAGCTCTCTCTAGCTCTGTAATTCACCTGGAAATTGGTAGTTGTTTTGAGGCCAGTGAATAATTAATTGCTACTGTTAAATGGAATAGAATAGTTAGTATAACCATACGAGTTACCAGCTACATCCTTAATTGCATATATAATGAAGTTCTCTCATAGTAGTAATCCTTTTTACTATCTAGTACTTTGCTGTTATAGAACTATAATAAACAAGCTGTGTCCGCGGCTTCACATGCATTTGGCGTTCATATTTGTAGTAAAATATTCTCAGCTCAATTATCTCAATGTACCAATTTTCAAAACGACTTTCGAACAGTATCAATGCTTTTATATTGCAGTATCCTCTAATAAACCTAATTGTGGTAAAATGGATACCACATAAACCTTCTCCATATAAAAATATTTCAGTCTATGAATTTGCGTGATAACCAGACATATATATCATCATCATATATATTAATACGTCTAGCCTAAACTTTGTACCCCTTTTTAACGGAATTGGGCGAACGGATGAACGTGAAACTTGGCATAGTTAAAGTTCATATGGAGGAGAAGTGCAGAAAGCTATTTATTTTATATAAAATGCATTAGAAGTACATTAAATTAATTAAAGTATACATTACTCACACTACTGCTTCAATTTTACACAACATGTAACTTGACCACTAGTAAAAGTTAAATACGTATTAAATACTCGCTTTAAAAAAGTTTGGGTACTTTCGTATTAAATGCACCGCGCTCGCCGACCACTGCCGCGGTAAGCTCGCGTTATCCTTTTTAGCTCGTCTATCCTAATCTAACCCAACAGAGATAAAAGAACAAGATGTCGAACGTTCGGCGAGCGCGGTGCATTTAATACGAAAGTACCCAAACTGTTTTAAAGCAAGTATTCAATAGGTCCGTATTTAACTATTTTGGTAATAACACGGAGAATGTTTACGTTTTAAGTTTATCAGTCTCAACTGTAGATACTAACATACGTTTTTGTATATTACTTAGATGATAATTATTGTTTTTTTTAATAAATAATGTAGTTTTTTTCTAGGTACTTTAAAGTCTGGTGATAAAATAATTTTACATCGAAATATATTAAGTTTTACTGTTTATTACAAAATAAAATTATTTCAAATTTTTGTTTTTTGTTTTTATTGTTACCCTATCGTAGGATTATTTAATCAAATACGTTAGAAACATCGATACAGGAATCAAGATCTGTAAAGTAAACAAAGGATTTAAATGGGAGAGATCAACGTAGATACATCCTTAATTGCATATATAATGAAGTTCTCTCATAGTAGTAATCCTTTTTACTATCTAGTACTTTGCTGTTATAGAACTATAATAAACAAGCTGTGTCCGCGGCTTCACATGATGAAACGTCTCGAAGAATTTAATCTTCAAGTAAATCGGAAGAAATGTGCTTTCGCAAGAGAAAGTGTAAGATACCTCGGACATGTGATTACACAAGAAGGTATTTCCAAAAGAAATGGTTATAACGCTATGAAAAAGTATAGATTATTAAGATGAATAATAGTAATAAAATTTTAAGGTTATGTCAAAGAAAACAATGTATAGAACCTTATCTATACTAATATTATAAAGAGGTAAAGTTTGTGACGTTGTGAGTTTGTGACGTTGTGGCGTTGTAAGGGGTAATCTCAGGAACTACTGGTACGATTTCAATAATTCTTTCAGTGTTATATAGCTCATTCATCGAGAATGGTTATAGGCTATATATCATCACGCTACGGCTAATAGGAGCGAAGCAACAATGAAAAATGTTTTAAAATCTTTTCGAGAGCTTCCGCTGCGTCTTAGCCCAAAATAACTATTCCGCGCGTGCAAAGTCGCGGGCAGAAGCTATTAACTAATTATATTATCTATACTAATATTATAAAGAGGTAAAGTTTGTGAG
>MU160703.1:3651-33098 GCA_015888305.1 Antheraea pernyi | reverse complement strand
GACGGGCTTTTTCGCCATATACATGGTGGTTGCGACCCAGTCAGGCTATAAAACCCTACCACCCCGCTTTCGCCATTGCCTCGTTCGTTATTCAGCAGGGTGCACCACGTGCAGGTGAGGTTGGTTTGGGTGTCTCAAGTCCTATGATGTTATTCGACACCCCTTACACCCCAGTTTATAATACAGAACTGCAAATGCTGGTGTATGGAGTTATGAAGCAGCTATCGTAGGATCGTAGGACAGAGCAATTCTATTCAAGTTGAACTTCGATGAAGAATTTTTTTATAGTTTCTTACATCAGAACTTGCTAATTAATAAACCCATTTTGATTTATTTTTTTATTGCAAAGACGATATTTCTATGCCAGTGGTTGGCAAACTCGTCATCCAAAAGAGCTAAATATAAAAAACACAGAACTGAAATTTATTCAAAGAGCTTTGATATAGTAGGTAAATATATTTTTGTGGTGGTAGAGCCACGCTGAACTTATTACTGGTTTCAGCATGAATGAGTCGGCTCGCCCAGAGTAGTATCACCCGACCCACAGAAACACCCACGTGAAGTAACAGTGCTTGCATTATTGCGTCTTGTTTGGTAAGTGAGAGCGCCGAACCTACCCTTCCTTCTCTTCACCCCTCCCCGTCTTCCAAACACAGGCTGGCAACGCACTTTCGACTTCACTGGTGTTGCTAGTGTCTATGGACGGCAGTGATCAGTTAACATCAGGTGACCCATCCGTTCGTTTGCCTCCTATAATATTTTTAAAAAAATCCATTGCTCTAACAGATCCATACATTTCTTATTAGCTATTACACTGAATACTCGATATTTGTTGCGATGATTGTATGGTTGATGATAGCTGAGATTGACCGTGGTCGATGGACGTAGGTTCGAATCCTAGCAACTGAGTCGAACTATCGGTGAAAAGAAGCATCATGATGCAACCGTAGCGTAGTAGTAATGCATTTTCTTAATCCACCTGGCTAGCTACCACCCTCGAGAGCCAGTAGCAGAAGCTACTTAGAAAACTTTGACGTGTTCACTATCTTAGATCTCGTTGTCAATTAACATAAGATGAAATTGCGGTCAAACGCTAAAACCTATTAAGTATAAAAATGCTAGAAGCATAGTACATATTTACATATATTCGATATACAAACCCGAAGTGTTTAAAAATTAGGACGTCGAAAAATAAATTCGGCATTATATATGTATACATAATTCAGCGATCACTCGATTTATCCATGGCGACGAAGCCCCCTTACAATTTAATATAGCCAGGGGAGCGGTCGCCGGGGGTGGCGGCTTTTTTTTTCATTTTCGTCGCGACAAAACCCCATATTTTTTTGTTAAATCGAACTTAGCTGTGTTGAGGCACGCGATCCTGGATTGCGAATATTAGATTTTTATACCGCGTGTATCGTATTTTGTTTTGATAATATATAATTAATCTGTACTAACCCACGGTGTATACAGAGAGCTTGGTTTTTAATCAATTTCAAGTAATAGTTCAATATTAGATTTTTATACGTGTGTATCGTATTTTGTTTTGATAATATATAATTAATCTGTAGTAACTCACGGTGTATACAGAGAGCTTGGTTTTAATCAGTTTCAAGTAAGTAAGTAGTTCGAGAGGTGTCTTTTTTATCTTTCCGTGGTATGTTTGTATGTACGTGAGTTTTTTCAGTAACACACCATCAGAATATTAAAAAAAATTTACTATAATAATCTATTTATGAGAATGCATTATTAGGATCCGCCATTTTGGATAGAGCAGCACTTATTATATGTACTGTATAGTATATATTACAGAACAGGAATAAAGTTTTTTGAGAAGAACACGTAAAAATACATTTCTTTGGGATAGTGCACTATTTACTGATATATATTGATTTTTAATGAAATAGAACCACGTATTTTTAAAGAAAATATAGTATAAAAACCCAATTACAAACTGTTTTTAATAATTAATACGGATGTGTTTGAAAAATGTACATAAACCTGCTTTATGTACGAAACATTATAATATTTCGACCGTGATTTTAAATTCGACGTTTATGAAATTTCATGAACAATTCGGATATATTCGAAGGAACTGATGTTTATAACACGTTGTATAAAGTGTAGGTCAGAGATTATTTTTTCGACCTCAAAAATAATATAAAAAAAAAAGTTTAAAGCTCGGACAACACTTGTCAAACAATGTGTTCCATCAGGCCCAATTTTTATGCCAGTATTCTGTTCTATTACACTAATATTATAAAGATGTTTGTTTGGTTGAACACGCTAATCTCAGAAACTAATGGTCTGATTTGAAAATTCTCTTAGTATTAGATAGCTCATTTATCGAGGTAAGCTATAGGCTATATATTATTAAGGTAAGACCAATAGGAGCGGAGCATCAATCAAGAATGTTACAAAATCGTTTTTTACTTCCTTTTGAGAATTTCGCTGCGTGTTAAATTTAGCCCAAAGTCACTATTGTACGCGGATGAAGTTGCGGGAACAGCTAGTACCTAATAATACTGTGAAATAAGTTTTCATTTTTATTATGAATTAAGAAATATATTTAAAACAAAATTAAACTTATATACTTTATTAACCGATATTAAAACATAATTCCTTTTTCATTTGATCAAAATTTCTTACATTTATTACTAACAAATCTTCTTTTTTCTTCCGATCGAGACAAATCACTCCTACTTTTAAAAATAATTCGAGAATAAAATGAAATTCGAGAAAAAAAGCTGGTAAAACCCGATTAAGCCCCCGGGGCGGGTAATTTTTGCTTGAACCCCCGACCGGGGCACTAATGCCCACCAATTATCAATTAGCGGAAGGTTTTGTCTTGCTGTCCGTATATATCTAAAGATGTTACTACCAACTACTCCGTAATATAATTATTCAAATTCAGATACACTTTAATTCATGTTAATAAACTGTACTCAATTAGGTTTTTGAGACTTTGACAATCTCACCTTAAATCAGGAGTTGGTCTAAATTGGTTTTAAAGAAGACTGGCTCTCAAGTTCAACTGCCAGACATTGGTGTTAATTATTTAAGTTGGGAGAACTAACTACGTTTCCATCACATTTTTATCCTTTACCGAAAGTTCCGGCATATTGCAGTCCCTGATTCAAACCTTTTTACAAATTTAAAGACGCTACCATTGAGCCATCATTCTTTCATTCATTATGCCTTGGAAAAGTAACCATGAAGGTCAAAGTTCACGATATTTTTATTTATTTTAAGCACCAAAAAAAATTACGCAACGGTAATGTAGTATTTCTAACAAATATGATTCTAGATAATTACAATATAAAATAAAGATATTTAATGAAACAAAGGTATTTCTAACAAATATGATTCTAGATAATTACAATATGAAATAAAGGTATTCACTTACAAATACTGGACAGTCAAAATATTTATGCAAAAGCTTTGACAATACACAAACCTAAAATATGGTTTGTTATTTTAACAAGCCTTATTCATTTGTGTCTACTACAAATAAGTTCATATTTATCCGTTATACATTTTTTTTATATCATAGGAGGCAAACGAACAGGAAGGTTAGGTCACCTAATGTTAAGTGATCACCACCGTCCATAGACACTTGCAACACCAGGGGAGTAACAAGTTTGTTGCCAGCTTGTGTTTGGGGGAGATCTCCTGCGCTCTCATTGACCGAACGAAACGCAAAAATGCAAGCACTGTTTCTTCACATGGGAGTTTCTGTGGGTCGGGTGGTAGTACCCCGGGCGAGATGACCCATTCATGCTGAAACCAGTAATAGTGTCAGCGTGGCTCTACCACCTATAAATTACCTATTACCATACTAGAAATTATATTAGGATGTCTTTTCGACAACATATTGTATTAACAGCTCTATATAATGTCCAAACGGAGTTCAGGATTCGTTTGATTAATGCTAATAATTTGTCGGAAGCGTGATTGAGATGTTTTAAAGAATATTTCATTAGCCATTTAGAGTTATTTAATTTTAAATCAATTTTTAAACTCTCGCCTCGTTTATATTACCTAGTTTCCGGAATTTTACCGTTTTGTTTGAGGCATGGGTATTTTATTACCGCTTATTATTTGTTACAGGCTTGAGCCCGCGATCAGATTAGGCCCCCCTCGGCAGCGTCTCAAGCCTAGGTCCGTTCCTTCGACGTGGAGCCCTTGAGTACGCTGTTAGCGCGATACAGTGACACAAAATCTTACACCACTGCGACAACATTACACATATCACCTCCACACACGTGCACGCGTACACGCTTACACATGAAAGTGGAAGGGTTTTTTTTCCTTATCAAACTGGAATAGTTTAGAAAATTATCCGATACGAACTATATATAAGAGTTGTTGAGGTATGTATGCTTACATGCAAACAAACTTGCATTCATATCTATAATATTTGTTAGGATTTCTTTTTTGTTTAACAGGTAGATTTAGATATCTCCATATTTGCCTAGGTAGTAGAATTATTCAAACCAATTTAAATATAGACTCCCAATGCACAGGTATGGATAAAAATTCTTCACATGTCAAGAATATATTTTATTATCACCTGTTCCTAACCATTTTTGGTAACAGCGAACGCTAGAAGACTTATTTCTGACAGTCTTTTGTTCTGAGCTTTCGAATGACTTGAATATACTACCTTAGCGGTAAGCGTTAGCCGAAACTTTCGTTTAATGTTATTTTTTGTTTCAATTAATCTCTCCATTCTGGCCCATTCGATTCTAATATAGATATATTATGTTTGCAACCGTTCATCACACATCTAGTAGATATTAAAATCGGGAGAGAAATCTCTATATATATAGACAACATTCTGTACGTATGTATGTCACTGAACTCCTCCTAAACGCCTGGACCGATTTTGATGAAATTTTATGTGTGTATTGTTTCAGTGGATCCGAGAATGGTTTAGATTAGATTGTACCCGGTAGGTGGCACTGCAGTTGAATTTTATTTCTGATTATCAAAGCAGGACGACGCCCGCCATGCCCGCTAGTATTTTTATAAATACAGAAGTGTTATTGAATACTACTGTTACTTCAATTTCTTTATAATTTATTGATTTTAGCGTTTGACCCCAAACTTGTCTGATGGTAATTGACGAGTGGTCTAAGAGCACAAGATCTGATCACCCTACCACCCAAGCCAACCTCACCTGCACGTGGTGCACCCTGCTGAATAACGAACGAGGCAATAGCGAAGGCGGGGTGGTAGGGTTCTACAGCCTGACTGGGTCGCAACCACTATGTATAGGTATGGCGAAAAAGCCCGTCATAGTGATTCGCTTCTGCGGGTCGTGTTTCGGGATCAGCCTGTGCATATCCAGCTTTTCGCTGGCCGGCATGACAGTGGCTACCGGCGATGGATAGTGTGTCACTCGGTGGTCGTCATTGTCTTTGGATTGTACTGTGCTTACCATCAGGCACAGTGCAGTTATTTTGCCGTGCTACCATAAAAAAAAATGATAAACGCTGTAAGCCTAAAGGGCTCTCAAGTGCAGTGGCCGGAACACACCAACAGATGCTTGGCCGTAGATTTTCAACTCGAGGGTTGTAGCTAGCCAGGCGTGCTTAGAAAAAACCCTAACACCATGCTATGGTATCATTACGATGTTATCCTTCATCGAATGATCAGAATCAATTGCAAGGATTCGAATCTGCATCCATCCATATCCGAACATGCGAGGCCCAGCTCCCGTCCCACCCTCCCAAACCGGTGATCGGCGGTGATCATTTACCATCAGGTGACCCGCCTGTTCGTTTGCCTCCTATGATATATTTTTTTAAGCTAAAGGGCAGCAAACAGACAGACAGGTCTGATGGTAAATGGTTATACCGTCGCCTACGGATACCTGCAATAATAGGGGTATCGTTGTTGCGTTGCCGGCCTTGAAGAGTGTGTTTCCAACCCTTTTTAAAGAGACCATACCATAATTCTGAGGGAATACTGTGCCAGGTAACCCATTCCACAACGTCAGCATACGCATAATGAAGGTCCTGGAGAACTTTACAGTTCTAACCGTACAGTTACTAGTTACAGTATACTAAAAAAATGCTAACTTATATTCCATCTGAAACCATACACATGGTTGCTTTTTATGCTTTTTCATGGTTGGTTGCGACACCTGCAATATGCTGTTACGTTGCCGGCCTTGAAGAGTGTGTTTCAAACCCTTTTTAAAGAGACCCATATCATAATTCTCAGGGAATACTGTGCCGGGTAAACCATTCCACAACGTCAGCATACGCATGATGAAGGTCCTGGAGAACCTTACAGTTCTAACCATACAGTTAGTAGTTACAGTCACAGTATATTAAAAAAAAATGTTAACTTATATTCCATCTGCAACCATACACATAGTTGCTTTTTATAATTAATTGTTACCTACTTATTACCAGATATAAAATACTAACGAGCTTGGCGGAAGTAGTCTTGCCTTGATAATAAAAAAAAAAAATTCAACCACAGCGCCACCTACCGGGTCCAACTGAATCTAAACCATTCTTGAATCCACCTGAACATATAAAAAATTGACCAAAATTTGCCCAGCTACTTAGGAGGTGTTCAGTGACATACACACGGACAGAATAATTATATAGACACTAGCTGTGCCCGCGATTTCGCCCGCGTGGAACCTGATGTGCTAAACAGGGACTAAAAAGTCACCTAAATCTATGAAGTGTATCTACTATCAACGTTTCTCTAGTACTTAAGCCGCGTCGTCATTAAAATTACAATAACTTTTGATAGACCGATTTTAATGTAACAAATACTAAATATTACTTGAAGGCATGCTTTCTTGAAAAGATTTTATGACTATCGCAGTATCTTAGCAGTGATGTGTGATGAAACAAACAGACCAACAGACAGACAGACAGACAGACATTTTTTTAAATGATGGACATGTTTTTTTTTTTTTTATGTCATAGGTGGCAAACGAACAGGTGGGTCACCTGCTGTTAAGTGAACACCACCGTCCATGGACACTAACAACACCAGAGGAGTCGCAAGTGCCTTGCCATCTTTTGGAGGGAAGGGTTAGGGGAGGGAAAGGGAGAGGAGAGAGGAGAGGGGAGGGGAGGTGGGTCTCCGGCGCTCTCACTGACCGAACGAAACGCAACAATGCAAGCACTGTTACTTCACGTCGGTTTTCTATGAGAGGGTGGTAGTACCCCGGACGAACCGACCCATTCATACTGAAACCAATAATAGTTTCAGCGTGGGTCTACCACCATTATAATTTTGTTATATGCATGTATTTTATTAATTATTCCTAGACACATGGAACATTTTTTTTACAAAAATCTAAAAGGTACAGACATTCTTATTATATGTTCAGATATTAAACAGTAAATAGGCGAAACCACAACTAATGAAAGACACATCACAGCCCAACTTATGGTAAGTACCCGATAAATCTCACTCCCCGGGGGCGGTTTTCCCCCCAATTTATTCTTTGGCCCCTAATCCTGTTATTAATGGTATTTTTCCTCCCCACAAATGTGTGCCGTTCTTGCATCGTCTGAAACGTTGGGAATAAACAGCTTTCGGATACTTTATGTAACTGGAATTGAATGTAAATTTATAGAATTATAGATTAATTTGTTTGCACTACAAACAAAGGATAAATTCATGGAATTCGGGAATGTGTTAAACTCGGAAAAGAAATTGTCTCATTATTTAGTTTCGTTTTAAACCCTTTTTAAAATATTGTATTTTGCTTATGTACGACGTATCTCGATTATGATTCGCTAATACGGTCGCCATAATACATAACATATAAGTCAGAACTGGAAAAAATACAGTTATCTGAGATAACTAACTTTTAAATTTTAAACTATTGAACGACGCATACGAAGTCACGGTTATCAGTTAGTTTTGATCTAAATAGGGGATATATTTCAAGAAATAACTAGCGACCCACTCTGACTTCGCATAGGTACTGATGTGACATAAAGGATGTAGATTCATTATTTACCGCATTGATTGATTGATACCGCCATTTCATCAAAGTCTTAGAAGCTACCTAAGAAATTTCACCCAAACTATATTCTTTAATTTACGTTCTTACGTAATTAATGATATTTTTTTATATTGTATATATCGGGTTCAACCTTCAATCAAGGACGCGTTTTTAATTACTTTTTGTTGTTTCAGTTACTAATATTTCGCTATTATATTACTAGTTTCAGATTTATTTTTTTCAGGTACACCTCGCACAAATTAAATCAAACGTTTTTTGTTGCAGTGAGACGTGATAGCGGCCAATCCATTCCAGGATAATTTATCCTATTATTAAATCTGTGATATCTTCCAAGACATTCATTGAAACCATATGTTGTAGTTTTGTTCTACTAAGTCTTTAATTGCGTAAGGATTAATACTTTATTTATGAATATAGAGTTAGTAATAAACAATTATTTTTTTAATAAAATTGAAAAGGGAAAACTGATTACCGGGCGTCATCCTCAGGAGAAAGGCGTTTATATACTATCTGAAACTTTTTTGTAGGAATCTTTCAAATGTATAATTGTGTAGTACATTATTTATTTTTTTATATCATAGGAGGCAAACGAACAGGCGGGTCACCTGATGTTAAGCGATCACCGCCGTCCATAGACACTTGCAACACCAGGGGAGTCGCAAGTGCGTGGTCAGCCTGTGTTGGGTTGGGGGGTGAAAGGGTTAGGAGAGGGGTTAGGGAAGGTGGGTCTCTGGCGCTCTCACTGACCGAACGAAACGCAACAAAGCAATCACTGTTACTTCACGTCGGTTTTCTATGAGAGAGTGGTATTGCCCCGGGAGTGCCGACCCATTCATGCTGAAACCAGTAATAACTTCAGCGTGGCTCTACCACTACTAAAACTACGATTTTTATATATCTCACGTTTAGCCAGAATTTTCAATAGAAGCGCCAGAAAACTCTTTCTTACGATTTTATTGGAATATGTCGACATTTCTCTACATTATTATTTCTTTCAATGACATTGAAAATTGTAAAAGAATCCGTTGCATATTTTAAAAGAACTAAGGTAACATACAGACAGACACGAAAAGCGATTTTGTATTATAGTATTCATAGATTCATATATTATCTTTCAATGTCCAATATTATCGCCAATATACATAACAATAAACGCTATATATAAATAATTTATTAGGTACGCTGTTGTGTTATTTTATAGTCATTGTTCTTATAATAACTGCTGTTAATTATTTTGCTGTTTGGTAATTTGCTCTTTTGTATTGTAATTAGTAAAGAATGTTTCATAATACACAACAGTAAAATGAATATTAGTTGTTGATATCAGGAATTTGAATTTGAATAACGTGTACATATATCCCATTCACACATATCTGTTGTTGCATTATTCTGACTTGTCCCGCAAGTCCTGATAACACTAAGAATAATAACGGATAATCAACAGCAGTATGTCTCAAATAATAATCATAGAATAACAATAATGACTTAAATTATTAGTTGTTGTTTTAAGACTAGCCCTGGTTAATGATATTATAATTAAAACTGTAGATACGTTACCTAGATTATATTTTAATAAAATAAATGGCACGATAACGCACACATACGTAAAGTAATATTGTAACGCCATACTGTCTTAGATAAAACGTGAAAGTAAGATGGAATATTCTCATATACCGGTGGTGAAGAAGAAATAGTTATATGTTGCTTAGATACGGGCAGATTGATGGGTCGGCCGTGAAAAATAATCTAGTTAGCCGAGTTTTAACAAGACGCTGTCGAAGCGCGTATGACGTATCTACTGCTTTTCAGTTATAATACCATTGGCCCTGGTTGTCAAAATAAAAACACTGACAAAGGAATATGAAATTAAAAACACACACAGGCACGCACAAACGGTCGGGGGATGGCACGACTCATATAAAATTTATTCCGTATAACAACCAATTTTCTCGACCCACCCCGCCGTTATTAGGAAAATGTTTAATATAAAACTCTCATGGGCGACATTCATGCTATTCTATATTTTATTTGTATGTTATGTGAAGCGTTATTCGTTTGCCGTATATAAAGGATATACAACAAAAATTCTTCCGGTTGACTACTCATCAACATTGCGTTTTATTGAAATGAAATAAAAGGAAGAAAACGGAAACTCTGAAATTCGTCGAAAGGTGAACGTGTTACACTGTCGGCCAAATAATTTTATGAGTGCAAAGTATATAAATAGAGTTTCGTTCAGAGACGGATAATCGTCCGAATATAATTAATTTTTATTATTTACAGAATTAATGTGGATAGAATTATCATAAATTGTATAATATTAATTTAATTAAATCGCAATCCTTGGTAACTAATGCAAATGTGCGTTTTTTTTTTTGTTACGTTTTCACACCTTAAATACTGAGGCGATCATTATGAAATTTTGCATATACATTGTCAGAATATATCCAGAATTTTAGCCGGACTTTACTTTTACCCAGAAAAAAACATGTTTCTGAGGATTAGATCAAATCTATATAAGCGCAAGTGAAGCTATATATATAAAAGCTGATAGATCAATACTTATAGCCAAAATATTTATGTAAATAAAATAAATCCCCTTCTTTTATTATTGTCAGAGAAGTTCAAAAGTGAAAGTGATAAGTTCCCCAAAAGTATTTGAAAGTCTTCGACGCTTCACAAGTATCAGACACGACAATAAGACTGTTCCACAGGCACTATACATAGCCCATAAGTTTAACATCCATAATAGCGGCACGTAGAATCCAAACAGAATGGTTATGCCATACCATATGTTTTATCACACAGGATATATGTCAGTCTGTATATGTAGCTGTTAAGGATTATAGGTCGGCATGATAGCGACGTCTTACGATGGTATGTAGATTTCTTGATGGTCGCTGTTGTTTTGGAATTGCATTGTGCTTACCTAATGGTACAATGCAATTATTTTGTTGTGATCAGGTAAAAATAAAAAAAAATCGCGCATAACAATGAGAAGCTTAAAGATAACATTATTTTTTTAATGTCATAGATGGCAAACGAACAAATGGGTCACCTGATGTTAAGTGATCGCCACCGTCCATGGACACTAACAACACCAGAGGAGTCGCAAGTGCGTTGCCACCCTTTGGGGGAATGGGTTAGGGGAGGGAAAGGGAGAGGAGAGAGGAAAGGGAGAGGAGAGAGGAAAGGGGAGGGGAGGTGGGCCTCCGGCGCTCTCACTGACCGAACGAAACGCAGCAATGCAAGCACTGTTACTTCACGTCGGTTTTCTATGAGAGGGTGGTACTACCCCGGACGAGCCGACCCATTCATGCTGAAACCAGTAATAGTTTCAGCGTGGCTCTACCACCATAAACATTAATAAACGTAAGTAATATATCAACCGGGTGTACCAAAAAAATTGCCAGCAACTACAATCCGAAGAAAGCAACATGGCCCTTGGCTGAATTTTAATAAGATGTCACCGACATAACAAGAAACGAAGGGGCCCAAATTTTATTACAACAAAAACTTTATCAGTGGACAATATAACACGCAAAATTACGTTCGGTTTTTTTAATTGGGTCTAATCGTGCCAGGGAATGTTCTAAATACAATGTTAGGGCGAAAGATATCCCAAGGGTACTCATAATTTGACAGCTCGGTTTCTTAATGACTGTATTAATTTCAAAGTAACGTTTTTTTTTCGGATTAGCGCATTTTTGTTTAATTCGTAGGCGGGTCGATTTTTTTGCCATTAATTGTAGAGTTCATTTTTAATACGATCTTAATTGTAGAGTTTTATCCTTAATAATGTGTTATTTTGATATTCTTTTGTTTTTTGTATACAATACTCTAAAAAAAGTATAATTTTCAGATGGGCATGTTTGTAATAATTATGAATATATTTTTGAAACAAAAGTCAACCCTTATCGTCTCTGGCAAATCTGAACTTTAATCATTTCGGATAACTTATTTGCATTTTTTCATATCTAAAAATAATTTTCATATAATATGTCATAAGTATTTTTATTTGAAATTTATACCTATAATAGCGGGTCCGACGAATGTTATCTCGCCCTGATAATAAAAAAAACCGTGACAAATTATATACTTAAACCTTCCTCATGAATCACTTTATGTAATGGCGAAAACCGCGTGTAAAACGGTTTAGTAGTTTTTTTTTAAACTAGTTCGATAAAATGACTGCGCGGTACCTGATGGAAAGTAAGTACAGTCTATAAATAACGACGACTGTCAGTGTTAAATAGCAATGGCACTCATCGCTATCGAAGTTTATAGTTTATAATTTTTTTATCGCTTTTTTCAGTTAATCACGAACAGACAGACGTGGCAAAGGACTTTGTTTCATAATATGGATTGAAAATGGTAAATTTTGTAAATATCTTAGTTTGTTATTTGGTTGTCAAATTTATGATTAGAGCTTATTTTTTATTGTCAATAAATTATAATACTTTAATTAATTTGTTGGAGGTTACAAGTGGCTTTGTCATTCAAGGTAATTTTCTGTTTTACTGTTAATCATATGCCATAGAGCGTCGCCTAATAGTAAGAAACTGTTAATAGAATGCTAACAGAAGGCGAAGGAAATACAACTTATACATTCAGTTCTATTCTCTTTTGCATTTCTCCTTGAAATGGCATATAGGTGCGACAAATCTAACAGCAACGATTGTAAATGTAACACATGTTGTGTGTAACACAACCTCATCTGATATTAAACGACGGTAAAACGACTAAAATGGTAAATACGCCAAAGCCAGAGGTGACTAGCCTATAAGTGCAGCTGCCAGAGCACACCACCAAGTGGTCGACGACAGGTTTCGACTTATACTATTATATTACTATAACTCGTTAATAGGTGGCGCTAGGCTATATTTTATCATTATTAAGTACTACCTTGTGCCCGTGGTTTAAAATTATATTAAATAATTCAAATTAGGCCCTGAAAATTCGCTTATGAATGTTAAAACGTTACCGGTACGATAAAACAACCCAGTCATCAAGAAGAGCCGGCAAGAAACTCATTCTGATATATATTTTATCTTACACGTGGCTTAGTTGATAGCGTGTTCGGACACTACGTTGGACTTAGGTTCGAATCCCTGTACCTGAATCGGAATTTCTGGTGAAAGAAAATGTATAAAATAGCGATAAAACCATAGCATAGTAGAATGGTTTTTTCTAAGTCCGCTTAGCGAACTACCATCCTCTAGTTAAAAATATATTGCCATTTTTTTTTTTTTCGAACTGCAAGGTCTTTACAGCTTCACCGGGCTAGTAAGGAGAGCGCTTAAGGCACTCAGCCGATTTTATTTTGACAACTAGCTCAAGGGTGCACGGCACACCTCGGCTTTGGCTGTTGCCTGATACAAGCAATTCGCGACCTATCTGAGCTAACCTAAGCTAAGCTAACTATTCATACATATATGAGTTGTTGAAACATATATGTGTACCAAGCATACATACCTCAACAACTCTTATATATATTTCGTATCGGATAATATTATAAACTATTTCAGTTTGATAAGGGGAAAAAATAAAACCCTTCCACCTGCATGTGTAAGCGTGTATGCGTGCACGTGTGTGGAGGTGATATGTGTAATGTTGTCACAGTGATGTAAGATTTTGTGTCACTGTATCGCACGAGCAGCGTACTCAAGGGCTCCACGCCGAGGGAACGGACCTAGGCTTGAGCTGCTGCCGAGGGGGCCTAGTCTGGTCTCCACGCCGAATAAATGTCCTACTCTAGATATACTATATTAGGCCATGCCGTCATAAGATCAGGTGTGTTCAAAACCTACGACATATATAAAAGGGAAATTTAAATGAATATAACCCTGAATATTACTTTCATATTGTATAAATAAACTGCATAAATTACGTTCGTATTTCTAGAATCATTTTGTTATCCGAGCACGAGTAGACAAAAATAACGGAGACTATCGAGAATTCTATAATTCAGTCTACTTATTCATGGCGGTATAAATATAAAAATAAGTTGGCTGATCCCAAAACGCAAAGAAAATACCGATGGTAACGATACGTGTAAGCCTGTTTCTATTCCATATATTGTATATGTTGTAGCGACATCTTAATTCAGTTTCTTTTATGCGATTTGAGAATTGAACATACGGGTCACATAATGGTAAGCAATCTACAATCCTAGACACTCGCGACACGAGCGTCATCACAGATGCGTTGCCGGCCTTTGAGAAGGAAGAAGACTCGTTGACTTGAATTTTTGTAGCTTATATTGGTCCAAAAACGTCACTGGAAGTTCATTGGAAAAAAAAACTACTTATCGCAGAAGATTACAAAAGCACCAATCACAACACAGTTCAAGCACCAAAATTGGTGGCAAACGAATTCAGCCTTATAATGACTATATTCAATAGTATTTTTCTTTTTGCTTCAAATTGTTTACATCATACATTTTATTTAGATAAAACTAGCTGATTTCCGCGTTTTCGTCTGCATCGTTAATTATGTTAATTGTTTTGTTTTATCTCAAAGAGATTAGGCAACTTTTTCGATGTAAACTTCCAGGCGGCTTGACTTTTTCTGACACGTCCAATAATTATCGTTATATTTCAATCAATTTGCAAAAAAATTGGCCAAAATGATATAATCCTTCCCCGTGAAAGCCTCTATCTATTGATAGACAGCATGAAAATCTGTTCAATAGTTTTCGAGTTTATCGCAAATATACAGACAGACGCAGTGCAGGACTTTGTTTTATAATGTATAATATATCAAATATATTATTAACCTCAGTAACACAATTCTGCCAGCGGCAAGTTATTCTGGATTGTTGTGCGAATGATGAAGCTGATGTCCCTTATCTGTGGTATAGGTGAGGTATGACATACAAGTGATGCGGTAAGGAGAGTGGAAATAATTCTTTCTGCCCACCCCACTGCAGTTAGCGCACATCTGATACTTAGCGAGATTTCTCTCGTATAGTAAACGTTGAGATATAAGATAAAATATTTGTTTTGTAAGGAAATACTACATTACTGTGTGGTATTTTTATACAAAATATTGATTTAATTACAAAATTGTTACCATTAATATATTTAAAAATGTATTGTCATGTTGATGAACCATGATAAATAAATAAATAATTAAATTTAAAATATAAATATAAATTCGATGTCGTAAAGGGTTAAGATATTTAATTGAGACGACAAAATTAGCCAATTTTATTCAAATTAGTATCTTGAATGTCACTTTTAACCTATAGCACTCATATTTATATTTACTTTACATTGGTAATAATTAATATTAATCAATTTCATTGATAATTAACAGCTAAAATATAACAATGTAATTTCTAAAAGTAACATTGTATCGACTTAATTTACTGTTAACTTCATAACTTCTTTCATATATCACGTAATGTGATGTAAGTTATATTTTACATCTTACGTACATATGTATTTAAAAACTAACTGATAATCTCATTTTGTTTGCGTTGTCCTGCGCATACAAATCACACCGCTTGCCTCAGTTTCCCCCGACAAGAAAATACACACATTAATAACCTTATATTAAATTAAGATATCGTAATAATTTATAGATTAGGACTAACTGTTTAAGAAGTGAAACTAAAGGAAAATGATCGAAATTTTTATTTTCATTATTTCTTAATTATTTTTATTTTCTGTATTTTCTTGAAAAGGTTTTACCATAAATGCAGTATTTTAGCAGTAACGCGTATTTAAGCAAAGAGACAGACAACACTGACAGATAGACAGGTATTTCTAAAAATGATTGAAACGTATTTTATTACTTTATTCTTAGACACCTGCAATTGTTTTAAAAAAAAAAAACCTAAAAAGTACAGACATTTTACATTTAAATTCTTATCATATGTTTTTATTTATTTATATACAATAATATAATATATATAGTTGATATAAGAATCATGTAAATCGGTTCATTTGTTTTCGAACTATATGCTTACTAACGAACAGACAGGTAGAGAGATATTACTTTCAAAGTTTTAAAGAAATGCGTCTCTGTAGAGAAATTTTTATTTGAAGCGCTAAACGTTAGAGCTCTTTTCAATTTTGTTTATATACTAGCTTCTGCCGCGACTTCGTCTACGTGGAATAGTTACTTAGGGCTAACGCTAACACGCAGGGGATGCTCTCAAAAGGAAAAAAAAAACAATTTTGAAACATTCTTTATTGGTGCTCCGCTCCTATTGGTCTTAGCGTGATGATATATAGCCTATATCCTTCTTCGATGAATGAGCTAACACTGAAATATTTTTTCAAATCAGACCAGTAGTTCCAGATATTAACCCCCTTCAACCTCACAAACTTTACCTCTTTATAATATTAGTATAGATAACTAGCCGGCTCGGCGGACGTTGTCCTGCCCTGATAATAAAAAAAACATTGACAAATTACATACCTAAACTTTCCTCATGAATTACTCTACCTACCGGTGAAACACGCATGAAAACCCGTTCAATAGTTTTTTTTACTTATCACGAACAGACAGGCAGACAGAAACGGAAGAGAAGTATGTTTTGTACTATTTATATATATATATCTATACTAATATTATAAAGAGGTAGAGTTTGTGAGTTTGTGACGTTGTAAGGGGCAGTTTCAGGAACTACTGGTCCGATTTGGAAAACTCTTTCAGTATTATATAGCTCATATATTTATCAAGAGAGGTTATAATTTATATATCTTCATGCTAAGACCCATAGGAACGGAGCAGCAATGAAGAATGTTGCAAAATCGGGGTATTTTTTCCTTTTGAGAGCTTCCGCTGCGTCTTAGCGCAAAATAACCATTCCACGCTTACGTATTACCGCCCAACAAAGTGGGCACGGGTCGGCTAGTAATATATAAAGAAGATAAGAATCATGTAAGTCAGTTTTAAGTACTATAAGCATACTAACGAACAAACATGTAGAGAGAAGTTACCTTTAAAGATTTAACGAAATTTGTGTATTAGAAAAAAAACCTTAAGAAGAAAGTATACACTAAGTTCTACAATTTTAGCATTGACTACACGCTAACGCGACTTCACCGCCATACAGAGGGACAGGAGGGAACAAAATGGATTCTCGCGACATTCGGCAGCCATTACTCCTACCCTCTGCGCGATTCGCGCCCTCACTCCCCTGACGAGACGTGTTTACTAAAAATGCGTTCAATTTTATATGCGGGCTTTATATACAAAGCGGAGTGTACACAGACAGCTTTATACAGGCTTCCTTAGTCAAATAGAATAACAAGCGTGTCTTTATTTGTATAAAAGAGCATACATTTCTATAGACTTTTCACTGGATTAGCCGTTTGCTTATACTGGTTTGAACGACTTGTCGAGCCAATATAATTTAATCTTGGACTGGTCGGTTCTTTTGATAAGAGAGCTGTTGGAAATATTTGTTTTTTAATATTAACTAACTAGTGCTTGTGACTTCGTTCTCATAAAAATGGTTGGTCCGTTTCATGTTTTTTAATAATATTTTTTTTATTATTAACTTAACGCTGTAATTATTTTACCGAATTAAAGTTTTATTATTACAGCTTAGTCTCTATGGAATCTTCTTCTATATATATAATAAGAATGCAAATCTAACGTGCCTGTCCTTTTTGTCGATTTAAAATCGATCGGTCGATTAAAAAAAATGTCACATGTGTCTAGGAATAAGTAATAGAATACATTTGTTTGTATGAACACGCATCACTGCTAAAGTAGTGGGTTCACAATAAACCTTCATAATCAAAATCGTAAAGCATATTCTTGGGAGTAAACTAGTGTTTGTTTTATTAAAATCGGTTTACTATATCAAAAGTTATTGTAGTTTTAATGACGACGCGAGACGCGAGAGAAAAGTAGATAAGATTTTTTATATAAGGATCCACGCAGACGAAGTCGCGTGCACAGCTATAACATAATAAGATCTTGGCTATATAATACTGTGAGAAATCCTTTATCTGTCTGTTCGACATAAATTGATTCATCCGTTTCGTAAATTTAGCGTGGACGAACTTCAATTTTATTTATATGTATAGATGTTCATCACAAGTATGTTATAAGGTCTCTATTAGAGAGTCTTAGCTAAGGTATATAACCTTAGTTAGTTATTTATTTATATATTACTTTACAGCACATTTAAAACATAATTTATTTTTAATTTAAAAACATGTAGTGCCAATTACAAAATAAGAATTATTACATTTTATATAGTAATTATATTAAATTAATAGTATTGTATATTTGAGTTAATGCGTTCTAGGTGTGACTGTGACTGGGAAGTTAAGTGTTCTTGTGTATCTGTGAATTTATGTGTAAGTGTATGTGATATGCTCCTGTTCGATATTTTATTCTACCAATATTATTATTATTTTGCTTTAGAATTCATTTTCTGGATAAAAGTATTTCGGTTAAGTCGGAATAAATCAATATGATGGAACTTCGTGTCATATCTATTAAGACATCTCAGTAAAACAGAGTTCTTAGCGTAGTTATCGTTTAACTGGTTGTGGTTATAACTTAATAATATAATTAACGTGCATAAAAATTAGTGTCTTTGCTAGCATTGTTATTGATTTAAAGTATTCCTTGACAACAGGTTTATTTTCCTGGATAACATACTCCTATATCTTTTCCTGTATTGCTGCCAACGCGTTGGCACAATTTCGTAATGATCGATTTGAATATAGGCCAATATTTAGGCGTGAAAGCGCAACAAACAAACAAACTCGAATTCACATTTATAAAATTAGTAAAAAAATAATGTATATATGCAGGAAAAATAAAGAATATCCATAATGGGATCAATAGTTCCTTGGATTACCTGTTTCATCTTCACAAAATGCATTTCTGCGAGTAGAATTATTAATAAAGATATACAAAAACCCGAACGTATAACAGACTTCATACTTAAATATCTATAGCAGACGCCCGCAGTTTTACCTGCGTTTGTCTCGTTATAAGTTATGGCATAACACTTTATCTTCGTGTAATTTATACGGGTTACATCATTTACGCAGTGATAATTTTAAAAAACATTTTAAATTAATATCGTTGGAAAGTCGTCGTAAGATCTTGGATCTTCTTTTACTGTATAAGCTTGCTAATGGAGTTATTGAGATCCCGGACGTATTAAATGAACTAAACTTAAATGTTCCTAGAAAGGTTCCACGATACCCAATTCAGACTGTTTTTTCCAAAACGTTTTTACGAACAAACATCTGTTCGCCTCTCAACCGTATGAAACAGTCGTATAATGACATTAGTAACTATGATATTGACATCTTTAATTACTCATTCATTAAATATCGCTCAAATCTGTTTGAATTATATGCATGTTGAATTTATGTTAAATTATAATTTTCATATTAACTATTTTGTTAAGATAGTGCTGAAATAGAATATGGCGCAATATGTGCACATCTGTAAAGATGCTTCACACTGTCCTGAACTTATGGGTTATTAGATTTATGTAATATTTTGTGAGAGCGTCGTTGATGTACCAAAGATGTAATAAATAAATAAATAATTCTATTAAGATCGGTTTTTTAAACTTGCTTCACACTTATTATTATATTTTGACTAATTTTTGTATTATCTTTATTATTAAACTATAAATATGTAAAATTGCAGCATACTTTTGTTTACTAACAAACATTTCCTCACAAACATTAACATGGATATGATATATGTCATTCACATAATACGGACCTAACAGCACCTCATATGTTAAAATTCATCAACCTGTATAAGCTACAGAATGTACTAAAGTAGCAAACAAATAGGATTCTCCTTCCACATACACAAGTTATAAATTGGTTACAGATTAAAAATTTAAATTCGATAACAATGGTTATTTATATCTCTTTTTATCCCTAAAATTTGAACAGCGATGGTTCTATGATTTTGTCAGCACATCATTATTTATGTATTTAGAATATCGCTGCAAATTTTAGGGATAAAAAGAGATATAAATAACCATTGTTATCGAATTTAAATAGAAGCTAGTTTCCACATAAACTAATATATTACACTAAAGACACAAGCACGTCTTACACAAATCACAAGCCGTCACATAATGCATCAATTTAACCCGTCGCCGCGCCGGGGACTGGTTTCTCTCGGCCGCTATAATGAATTCCTGGTTTTTGTATTACTTCACTAAGGGACAAATTGTGGACGTCGTTTTGTTCTCTTAATAATATTCCCGCGGTTAAGTAAAGGGTAGTAAAGACGGCGCTTCTCAAACTTAAACATTAATATTTTGATTCAGTGACTTTCAAAATAACTTTGTCGAGATCGAATGTCAAATTTAGGAGCGAACCGTGTGGACAGACGATGTCGTGCAACATTGAGTTAAAAATATTCAGGAGTACTAGGAGATTTGTTGTTTTTTTGTAAGGAATCCAAACTGACGTAAAAAGAGATTTTCAGGAAAATAAAAAAAAAACTAGATCTCGGCAAAAGGGCCATCAATCAGACCCGATTACAATTATCAACCATCCAAGTGACTATTGAATATTAAACAAATTAAAAATTCGTGGTATCGTATAAAAAAACAACCTGAAAAAGAATGCAATTGTGACAAAATCATTTTTTAAGTTTATGGTTTACATATTTATCCCATAATAGCTATAAGGTAGGTACTTGAAAGTCAGTCCTTTTTTTAACATGATCCCATTCGAGGCTACATCGTTGTCTAACATCAAATATAATGTGACTAAAAAATAGTCATCTCAGTCTCATAGAAAAAGACAGTGCGTGTATCACTGTATACATATAGAGGTAATGAAATTTATAATTTATAATATACTAACCTCTGCCCGCGACTCCGTCCGCTTGGAATAGTTGCTTTGGGCTATCGCTAACACGCAGCGGAAGCTCTCAAGATTAAAAAAAAAACCGATTTTGAAATGTCTTTCATTGGTGCTCCGCTCCTACTGGCATTAGCGTGATGATATGTAACCTATAACCTTTCTGGATAAATGAGCTATATAAGACTGAAAAAATTTTTCAAATCGGATCAGTAGTTCCTGAGATTACCCCCTTAAAACGTCACAAACTCACAAACTTTACCTCTTTATAATATTAGTATAGATATATGCTAATGCTTATAAACGACATATTATACGAAATCCCGTAGTATAATTACTTAACTATATATTTCCTCATTTTGATATACTATTAGACCCAAACAGATACTACATACTTAGACATACAAACAAACCTTACATTTCAAGCGTAATGAAATTTTTTTTCCCACCCTGCTATAAGTTACACTAAATAATAAATTAAAAGTCAAGAAGTTTCAGAAACAATGACCGCTGAATTCATTCAATACGAGTTTGGAGAGCTCAAAAACTTAAAGACATCGGCGAATGAAAACCTGTTCGTTGGTAATGTGAATTTAATTTGTACGTATTCTTCAATTTATTGTTATTACAGATACCGTCAAATTATATTAGATTAGGGCATAGCTACAAGTGATTAGAAAAAAAGATCTTTCCTTGTATTTTTGTTACAAATATAATAAAATAGTATAATAGAAAAACAACTAACGCACTTTAATCACGAAAGATTGAAGGGCAGTACCAATGCAAACGTAAAATGCCAAATGCAATGCGGATGGCATACTGATTTATAGAAAATTAAATGTACCTTGACCAAATCAATGCAGCTGAGATGTTATTAAAAATTCAAAATACTCCAATTCTCTAGAGGCAAAGTTCCAATTATGGTTCTATAAGTCGAGTAGTGAATACTCTTTGATAGAAATGAACTATTTTGGTAACCTCATGATACCTTTGAAGTCTGCGAGAACGCCGAACTTGAACAACATATTGTAATTATTGACGTGATCAAAGGACGTCATTAGTTCTGGCCGTGTCTCTAAAATAGGTAGTGAATTGGTGCGCAAAAACCTAGGTAACTCAGCTTCTTGACACATTGATTGTCATCACAGATAATGCTGTAATTGAGAGATGGAGAAGAATCTATCAGAGGTTCAGATATGAATAAAACTAATTGAATTAAGGAAATTAACGTAGAAACTCAGTTTGCATAGTAATGAATAGCTTAATAGCTAAATAGCTGCTGCGGGTCGCGTTTCGGGATCACTCTGTGCATATCCAGCTTTTCACAGGCCGGCATGTCAGTGTCGACCGGCAATGGATAGTGTATCACTCGGTAGTCGCCATTGATTTTGGATTGTACTGTGCTTACCATCAGGGATTGAGCAGTCACTTGGCGTGCTACAAAAAAAAAGCTTTTAAAAATACAAAAGAATTTTAAAACCAGTCTGCAAAATAAAAATAAAAAACAAATGAAATTATCGCCTTTTTTATGTAGATTTTAGCGTTAACCTCAATCTTACCTGATGGTAAATGATAACATGGCTCCGGATTAGATGATCAGTTTTCAACTTCAGCTGCCGGTATACAGGTAGATGCTTGACGACATACTTTTAACTTGATTAAGGTAACTAGCCAGGTGGGCATTACAAAATACCTTATAAACAGGTGACGGCAAATCGTTTACAAAACTTAGAAAATTCTATAAATACGTGATTCGTGATTATGAAACATTAATAAATAAATGATAACGCTCTTCGCGTTTATGAAAATAGATTGGAAATCAACAGTAATGCCGACATTATATATGATAATACCTCACAATCACTACAATAAAATAGTTTATTAAGCTTAGAGTAGGTATGTAATAGTCTTCTTCTATATAGCGTAACCTGGTATCAGGGTCTGCTTTGCTACTTAGATTCCTCCACTTTGACCAGTATTCGGCATCTTTTTCTTTGAAGTAGTTCTCCTTTACGTCAGTCTTCACCACATTCACCCAACGTTTTCGGACCTGCTACGAGACTTTGGGACAGTACAGTACAGTAAGTACCTAAAAATATTCGGTAAAAAATCCTTGTCTTCCACGGTCACAAACCACACACGTAAATATACTACGAGTTGTTTTATTAACGTCTCCTTGTATTTACATTCTACATAGACTGCAATTATGATAGTTACAGCTCAACCAAATCTAGAACATAGAGGTCCATGCCGCCACTCCTCCCGAGGCTATAAAAATTTCTAGCCTATATCGGAAGAAAGACAGCAGAGACAATTAAAAAAAGAAACTTAATAAGGTGTTATGGTTTCATTGCAAAGGTTTCCTATTCAAAAAGTATCCAAATTCTATATAGTCCTATTCATATTACAAATGGAACGTTTGTGAGGATGCATCGATGATAGTTATTCCTTTACGCAAAAACAACTCAACGAATTTTGTTGAAACTTAATAATAATAATATAAATAAATTAGTATATAGCTTATACATCACCATGACATACAGACTATAACTTATGATGATTTCATAAGTTGTTTCTAAGTGTAAAGAAAATTAGTAAGTTGTAAAAATGCTGTCATGAGAGACCTATCTTTTAGTCCGTACGATAAAGATTTTAACATAGACGAAGACGTGGACTACCATTAGTAAGACATTTCATAACGTATTTTTTTGTTAAAACACATTTTGTTTTTCGAACTGACTACGCTATGGACCAAGCAAGGTTTTTTTTTTTCTCGAACTGACTACGCTATTGACCCGACAGGGTCTTCACAGCTTCACCGGACTACTACCAAGCAAGGTCTTAACAGCTTCACCGGACTACTAAGGCGAGCGCTTAAGGCACTCAGCCGATTTTATTTTGACAACTAGCTCAAGTGTACGCGGCACACCTCGGCTTTGGCTGTTGCCTTATACATGCAATTCGCGACCTATGTAAGCTAACCTAAGCTAAGCTAACTATTCATATATATATGAGTTGTTGAAACATATATGTGTACCAAGCATACATAACTCAACAACTCTTATATATATTTCGTATCGGATAATATTGTTAAAACACATTTTGAACATAACTTATTGTATCTAAACCATCTGTTTCACTAACATTATTTTAACGGATTTGAATAAGCCCGTAACACAAATGTTTCATACAAAAAACTCGATTAACATTAGAACGCTGTTACATTTATAATTCATCATTGTATACGGCTTCAAATAATCGCAGGAGTACAACAAACAAAAGGTGAAGAAAAAATCGTTAAATGATCACCACCGTCCATAGACACTAGCAACACCAGAAGAGTCGAAAGCGTGTTGCCAGCCTGTGTTTGGGGGAGAGGAGGGGAGGTGGGTTATCCGGCGCTCTCACTGACCGAACGAAACGCAACAATGCACGCACTGTTACTTCACGTCGGTGTTCTGTGAGAGGGTGGTACTACCCCGGGCGAACCGACCCGAATAGCTACAACGTGGCTCTACCACCTTAAAAAACGTTATTGCTTCTTACTTTACTAGCTCCTGGAAATAGTTCTGCTGTTTTATACAAAATAAGCGTGTCTTATTTTTTGTTTTAAACTAGTACTACAGTTGTCGATTAGATAATAACATTACAAGACTCTTACGATATTTTCAATGTTCTAACAAGATGGTGGCCCCTTATCAGATCCTTTCAGGGAGTTTCTGTGGCATCTCAGAATTCATGTTCCATGGCATTATTTTCCATCCACGTTACTTATGCACAATAAGGGAAGTGTATTACGTAAACTGACACGAATATTATCAAAACGGGCAGTGAAATAACACAATAATATGAATAAAAGCCACTAAATAACAGACTATAGTACCGCGAAAATTAATTGTCGTTTGTCTTTTGTTTTAATTAATTGAAAAAAGATATCTAGAGATAATACAATAATAAAAGCTCTATCTACCTGTAAAACTTTCTTCTAAATCGGTTTAGCCGTTCCAAAGATAAATCGGGACACACAAGAGTCACTTCAGTTTATTTATATGTATGGATATGAAGGCTAAATAGCAATCATAATATAGAGGCTAAATATCAAGATAAATACATCATTTTTAAGGAACGCCGTTCATGATTTTTTATGATTTATTGATGTAATATATAGATCCTTTAGGTATTGTAAAATGGTTTAGGATTTTTAATAGTGAAACGCGATCAATCATCATCATCAATTCATCATCAAAGGCTCTAAAGGCGCGGGAGGATCTTAGCCTGGTCTAGTATATACTTCCAATTCTATTAATTTAAGATAATTGTGAACGCTTTCCAACCATTTGAATTTAGGCCTCGAGTTCTATGTCTATTAGGATTGCCTCCAAAAGTCTTTTAGGTGTATTGGTCTCTCCTAGCCTTAAATTGTAAGATTTTTGCTTTGTTTTTTTTTTACTTAACATCGTTTTGTTATTCAAAGTCAAAGTTTATATTGATTTCAGTTCTTGATAAGGTTCGAAGATAAATTGTCTTAGCAACACATTAAGTATTTGTTTACTGCCATTGCTGTCCTACATATTTTCGAAGATATCCGCTACTTATCCATTATAGAAATACACAAATTGTAATTTATAATTACAAAAGTAATTTTCTTTGTTTGTTACACTTTCACAGCTAGAAAAGGACATAGACTACCTTTTATCTAGAAGATGTTACTGTTCAAAATCAAAATTAAATATAAGTTAATCCATTTAAGCCTTAATATAGAGTTTATAAACGTCAGAACTACCACCGTTTCGGAAAACCACCCAGTCCGTTCATCCGTCAAGAAAGTTTATCGGGTTTATCTTTTCTACGTAAAAATATTTAAAATACAATAACTTACAATACTTTTTAATGCATGCACAGAGATGAGTCAATTCCATACATAACCATCGTTCACATATTGATCTATCCTATAGGTTATTAATAGCCTTGTGACACCAAAACCTGCTTCCCACGGCGTTTAAGCCCACAGTCCGGTATGTCGGTAATATGATTTGGGACTTTGCTGTAAAACCTAACACTATTAGGCACCTAAAAATCTGTTATTGATCTAACTGATTCTGAAACATGGGACTACCTGTTTGTCACGGTTTCTAGTATTTAAATCATGTCAGTCTTTTACGGAATCTGGCTTCTGAAATTTATTTCGGAAATATATTAATTTATTAGAAATGTATAGGGAAGGACAGAGTTAAAAGGAAAGAGTCCTGAAACAGTCTGTAATGACTCGAGAGATGTATTGTATTTTACTGGAACTGCCCGTTTTTGGTGTAGTCCTGTGAAGCTATTAAGACCTTGGTAGGTCAATGACGTGGTCAAAAAAAAAACATTTTTGTAATTAAATACATTTGTAAATAGATTTTGTAATAAAATTGTTCCCGAGGAATATATAAAATCTTCATTAACGCGAGCAAAACCACCAGCAAAAACTAGCTAGTTATATCACAAATGTCGTTGTAATTGTTTCCTTTAAGACACATTGCGTTGTTCTATATGCATTGTATTATATTAGTATACTATAGAGTATAGATCACCTCACAAGGGTTGTGACAAGAAACTACGTTGTGATTCAAATGAGCCGGTAAGCGATACCCCTGAGAGCGTTATTCCATATTCAAATCATTCAAAAACAACCGCCATTCATAGACAATATCGCTTTTTTTTTGTCTCAACATCATTCGGAAAGTGGGACACGCATATCATTATTGCCCTTTATAATATTTTTTTTTGTCTCAAAAAACCGGTAACGTAATGAATAATCGTAAAATATTAGTTCTATTTGTAATTGGAACGCAGCTGGTTGGTTTTAGTCAACGTACTCTTTTTTTTGTAACTTTTCAAACATCGAACAAGTCGGTTTATTTTTATTGAGTTTTGACATTAAAGTCAAAGCGAACTGTGACGTGTATTTTTTAAGGTTTTTATGTTGACAAAAACATAGTTACTTATGTAGTATATACTGAAATTTTTGTATTATTTATAAGAAATTTTGTTTTACTATCTAGTAATACTAGCATATAGTAATATATGCCAATTCCAAATGATAACCAATTACAGTTTTTTGTGAAATAATAGTGTAAGGTTTTACAACAAAGTCCCAAAGGATATTACCGATTTGCTGGATTGTGAAATTAAGCGCCATGTCAAGCGGGTTTAGTGTCAAAAGGTTATTATAGAGTGGATCAATATGTGACTGGAATTGACTTCTCTCTGTGCATCCGTTAAAAACGACTGTGACATATACCCAATGTATAATTATATATATATATTTGTTAAAAAGATAAACTAGATCGAGGTTCTTGCCGGTTCTTCTCGATGACTGGGTTGTTTTCCGAACCGGTGGTAGTTTTGACGTTCATAAGTGCCTTCTTAGGGCCTAAATTCAAGTGCTTTGATTTTGATTTTCATCGAAATCAACAAAACTGATAAAATACTATCTAGAATAATATTTTCATACGGAAAGATACAATGTAATCATAAAGCACGGTTCATTCATGACATTTGAGCCATTTGAAAATAAAGTAAATCCAATTTTAATAATTCATATAACGTTAAATTTTTTTTTTACATTTCCAGTTTTTATACACCCTGTACGATGTTCAGATTTTGCCGTCCATAAGGTATTTAGAATTTTTTATGATCTTCATGTTATATATGTACAAAACTTGAAGAACTTAAAAAATATTGGCTAATATTCTTCTCTTCTTCTTCCTAGCGCATTCCCGGCCTGGTACCAGGGTCCGCTTTCTCACTAAACTTCCTCCACTTCATGTTATATATGTACAAAACTTGAAGAACTTAAAAAATATTGGCTAATATTCTTCTCTTCTTCTTCCTAGCGCATTCCCGGCCTGGTACCAGGGTCCGCTTTCTCACTAAACTTCCTCCACTTTGCCCGATCTTCGGACATTCTTCTGTTTGAGGTTATTTTCCTTTAAGTCCGCCTTTACCACGTCCAACCAACGTTTCTTGGGCCTGCCACGAGACTTTGGGCTATATAATTGCTAATATTAAATTTATGAAATGTAACAACTCATTTCTTTATTTAGATAAATGTAGTAATATCGCGTTGAAAGACTAGCTGTTGCAGACGATTTTGCTCCTGTTAATTATTTTTAATAGTGTAGCTTTAACGCAATTAAAGCTGACTAGATGGTTTTTGTTTATTTGAACGCGGAACTAACAGTTAACTTTTTTTTGCATGTTATCAAATATTTATAAGGGAAGATTTATTTTTATATATAAGCTATCGGACTTCACGCTACAACCCTCAGGAATAGAGCATTTGTTCTATAACATTTACGTCAGAACTAAGCAATAACGATGTAATAGTGCAGGGTGGGTTGTAGACACCTAGGATGCGTTGGTCAGTCAACGAGAACCAAGCGTTACCGAGAAAAACCGAACAGTGAATACCTATGTCAACGGCATACTACGATACAACGCCACGTCACACATTCACCTGGTCAACTCCCTACACAAAAGTTCTACTTTATACTGAATATATTTAAGTATATCTAATTGCGTTGATAGTTATTCACAATTTAAAAAAGTAAAAACAAATAGAGCCGCGGGTCACAATTAATGTCATACTTTAATATAACATACTATAGAACATACGTACAGTTAAGCATAATTTAAACTGTATAAAACGTAGTAAAACAAATGTTATATGTAATGTTATCAAAGGTATAGAATTAAAGGGTTGATTGATAGACGGTAAAAACAATTACGATATATCAAACGCATGTTTCTTAGACATCCTGTAGATTAATCGCAAAAAAATGTATTATTACCAAGAAGTGACAAGCCATTCCCACACTAGGAGCATCAGTTAAATAATTTCCCATCCGACATCTGCCCGCTAATTGTCTAACTAGTGGTAGGTACGCATAAATTGCGCTAAATTATTATGCACTTAGGGGGCAAGGAAGAAACGTGCGTCACACGGCGACAAGCCTTTATTTTTAAAAACGATCGCTTTTTAAACCTGTCGCTCGTCGAGCACAAGGTGTGAATTTTGCAATTTTTAATATAAAAAAACATTACCGACTTTGGAATTAAATTTTAACCGAATTACGACCTAAATAACATCACTTTTGAGACACATTTTGTAACTTATAATTTTACATTTATGCCGTTTTGATACGAGATCGTTGTATGCAAATCGACTAACCCATTTCTTGAGTCGCTCTATAATTATAGTAATTTGCATATTATTCGGTGAATACATATTTATAAGGAAGTGAAATTTAAGAAGTTATTCATTACCAAACTAGTTATTAATAAAGGGCGATCGTTACTTTTTGAAACGTTCCATTTTTTATTTTTGCATATATTATACCTTTATTTTATTCGGATTTATGCAAATCATATAAAGTTTGAGTCGTGTTTATTCCATTCGTTTTCGTGTGAAGATGTTTTCGCAAAATCTTCTCACGTTATAATTTTTATATCTGGCTACGTAATTCGTTAAAAGTCTATCTCTCTAAAAGATTTATTTATTTCTCTTTTTACAGGCATTACGACCTTATTATTCTTATTTATGAACCCTGGATAAATTTATA
>MU160702.1:38575-67937 GCA_015888305.1 Antheraea pernyi | reverse complement strand
CAAAATATTAAGTTATTGTACAGGATTTAGGCAGAAATGATTAAAATACCAAAGGTATCTTAAAATCTGTAAATTGTCATGGGGATAAACGGTAATTACAAAATTAAATTCACAGTAATGAAACTCCAAAATTAATTCAGATAAAACAAGCAATTCCAATGAAACAACAAAACCACTTTTATGACGATAACGAAATAGCGGGCACAATTAAAAGTTTTAATATGTAGTGAAATAACAGTCTATGAATGATAAGGAAAAACTAGGAATTACAAAGGTAGGTTATACGATTATTAGGTTTTTTAAAAATATACCCCAATGTCTAAAATTCGAAAAGAAGTCAAGAAGAAACAATAAAAGCTGGGATGTTTCACGTAAAGAGAACAACGAAAAAAGGTAAGGTTCTGAAATTCATTCATATATATACTAATATTATGAAGTCGGAGGGTTTGTTTGGTTGAACGCGCAAATCTCAGGAACTGCTGGTCCGATTTGGAAAATTCTTTCAGTGTTACATAACTCATTTATCGAGAAGGGCTATATATACCAAGACCAATACGAACTAGCTAAGCACCTATGAAGAATATTTCAAAAACGCAGAGACTGAATGTTACTCTTAGATATGCTTTATTATTTTCTTCAAGTGGTTTTATCGTATTTTAGCAGCGATGCGTGTTGAAACAAACAGACAGACATTTATAAAAATGATTGAAATGTATTTTATTACTTATTTCTAAACACCAATATTTTCTAGGCGACAATTTTTTTTACAAAAATCTAAAATTCTTATTATATGTATAGAAGATTTATTTTATAAACTTTGTTAATAATTATTGACGGAAGTATTCATGATAAACGGTAATTACAAAATTAAATTCACAGTAATGAAACTCCAAAATTAATTCAGATATAACAAGTAATTGTAATTAAACAACAAAACAATTTTCGCGATAACGAAATAGCGGGCACAATTAAAAGTTTTAATATGTAGTGAAATAACAGTCTATGAATGATAAGGAAAAACTAGGAATTACAAAGGTAGGTTATACGATTATTAGGTTTTTTAAAAATATACCCCAATGTCTAAAATTCGAAAAGCAGTCAAGAAGAAACAATAAAAGCTGGGATATTTCACGTAAAGAGAACAACGAAAAAAGGTAAGGTTCTGAAATTCATTCATATCTATACTAATATTATAAAGTCGGAGGGTTTGTTTGGTTGAACGCGCAAATCTCAGGAACTGCTGGTCCGATTTGGAAAATTCTTTCAGTGTTACATAACTCATTTATCGAGAAGGGCTATATATACCAAGACCAATACGAACTAGCTAAGCACCTATGAAGAATATTTCAAAAACGTCGTTGTTTTTCTGTTGTGAGCTTCTGCTCCGTGTTACCGTTAGCCCAAAGTTATACCACGCGGACGAAGTCGCGTGCGTAAGCTAGTTCAACATAATTTGACTTCTAGTATATATGAATGTGAATGCACAAGTTTTTTTCTATCGTGTTTATTTGTGAAGTTATATGTTTCTAAAGAACAGTCATATTAGAAATTCCGATTATTTTAATAGTTTCTGGAATCGAACAAATATATTATAAAAAATTCAACGCAGCGATTCACCTACAAAAGTAATTCCTCCATTTAAAGATAAGATGAAACTTGCAAAAAATCTTTTTTTTTTATTTCTTAATAATAATCTTTAATAACTCAATCCTTAATCAAAAGTATCATCACGATATCTCAATTTAATATAAAGTTATTCGAGTTTTAATTAACTACACTTTTTCGAGTAAATTGTTAAATTGTACTTTTTAGACACTTGGTCTTTATTTAAAAAGAAATATCACGACATTTCCATTTAATATAAAGTTATTGAAGAATTTTAACGTATTACCATTTTTAGTATATTAATGCATTCCTATTTTGCTTTTTCCTTTGTACGTTAAATACATGAAGATTATAAACGAGGCAGACGAAGTTGCAGGTATCAGTTATTTATAAATATACCATGCAGCTATTTCAGCTGTAGGTGGTAGAGCCACGCTGAAGCTATTACTGGTTTCAGCATGAATGGTTCGGCTCGCCCCCGGTACTACCACCCGACACATAAAAACACTCATGTGAAATAACAGTGCTTGCATTGTTGCCTTTCATTCGGTCAGTGAGAGCGCCGGAAAACTACCTCCCCTCCTCTTCCCCCAAACACAAGATGGCAACGCACTTGCAACTCTCCTGGTGTTGCTAGTGTCTATGGACAGCGGTGATCACTTAACATCAGGTGACCCACCTGTTCATTTACCTCTTATGATATAAAAAAGATATCTTTAACGAAATAATCAAACATACATACTCTTTACAAGATGTTCCTGTATATTATTATAAACAAGTGATATAAGAAATAGACAGTATCGCAAAAAAATAAAGTAACCAATACAAATTAAATAAATAGTATTTATTTGTTAGAACAACAACACTCACCTAATAGCAACAGGTTCGGACGTAATGATTTCCCTTATTTTCTCACACAGGAACTTAGGGTGGTTCATTTCCGCAATTTTTTTTTTTTCATTGCTCATGCAAAATATTAATCTACATATAGAAAAAAAAATTCTCACCAAGTTTGAGCTCTTAATATTAATTTTAAGTACTTACAATTTAAGTTTTACCATTCAAAATGCATGTAAAAAAATTTTTTTTTCAAATTTCTAATTCTTACCCGGCTTTTACAATATTGCAAATCGGTTTGATTGAACTTGTGGGGAATTTCACGCTCTTCAAAATTGTCTTTGTGTTTTTTTTTGTGTAACTCGCACTGGTTCACCAGTAGGAGTCGTGAAAGTACAGTTTTTGAAAAAGTATATTTTCTCTTAATTTTTCGAGCAAACCGTCAAAAGTGGGAAGAAAAAAGAATTGACCCATAAAAAAAGTTATCCGACCAATGTTTAATGAATTTACAGCCATTTTTATACCATATAAAATGTAAGAAATTGACACCAAAACCAAATGTCGACGACGATAATTGGAAAGTAAATGGCTTAAAATTGATATCGATATTCTTCGTTTGGCGTGTACCAAAGTACAACGTCTAAAATAACATAATATATATATTTAAGTGCATCATACTTTATTAAATCATGGAAATTGCTACATATTAAAATACATGTGTCAACAAGTCGGTGTATAATCAAACTGTCTATACTTTTCAAACCATTTCAAATATAAACTCATAGTTTATAAGTAATAAAGTAACTATATACTATTTACATCAGTACACTACACCATAGCAGTAGGGCTTTTGTTATCCCCATCTGCACCACCTTCAAGTCAAAGTCTGTCGCTAAGCACGTGTTGGTGTGTTCCTGCAGCTACATTTGAGAGCCAATCCCGTCTAGCTTTAAGGTGTTTACATTCTTAGAACACATAGTATTGTGGTCAATTAAAATCAAAAATACTTTATTCAATTTAGACCCTAAGAAGGTGCCCACGAACGTCAAAAATAACACCGGTTGGCAAAACGACGCAGTCATTGCGAAGGACCACCAAGAAACTCATAAATACATAATATATATATTTAAAATACATGTGGATGCTCAGAGAGAGGTGTCAATTCCAGACATCCCCATCGTTCACATATCGATCCACTCTATAATAGCCGTTTGACACCAAAACCCGTTGACATGGCGCTTAAATTAACAGTCCGGCAAAGCAGTAATATGCTTTTGTTGTAAAATCTAACACTATTACCTTGAAAATTGTTACTGGTTTTACTGAGTTTAATGTCAAATGAAATGCTAAGACCTATAAAATCAATTATATTATAACTAACAAACTGTGTCACGTTACCTACACGATATCTTGACAAAACAAATAGCACGATAACGCACACATATGTAAAGTAACATTATAACTCCACACTGTTTTTGATAAAATATGGAAGTAGATGATATATTCTCAATATCGGTGGTGAAAAAGAAATAGTTACATGTTGGTTAGATACGGGCGGATTGACGGGCAGCCGTCACTTACGCAGGCCGGCATGATAGCGGCGACCGGCGATGGATAGTATGTCTCTCGGTGGTCGCCATTGTTTTTGGATTGTACTGTGCTTACCATCAGGCACAGTACAGTCACTTTGCCGAGCTACAATAAAAAAAAAACAAATAAGCTAGCTAGCTAAGTTTCAACAAGGCACTGCCGAAGTGCTTATAACGTATTTACAGCTTTTTAGCTATAATATCATTGTATAAAAAATAGAAAATATTATAAATTTTCAGATAAAATTCCATCGAACATAGCGGCAGAACTGTCAGCGCGCGGTCAATTTGAAGTCGACCACGATTTCTTCTACGCTTAATAAACTGCTTATAAACACGTTTACGTAATAATACATTTAATGTGTAAATAAATATATAATGGTATCTTTTATTTTAACCTAATGAATTAATATTTGTTTACGGTTAGTTGTTAAGTTTAAACTTAATATTCAATAAAGTTTAATAAAAAAATTTACGTGTATGTTTCAATTCATTCAATGTATCCCTTTTTAATAAACACAACTTTTTAAGATCTCATCAAAATTTCGCTTACTATTGTTGCGAGCCATAACTGATAAGATATGGTATGGTATGAATAGTAAGATAATTTACCATAATATTAACAACACATAAATAGCGAAAAGTTATCTGTGCGAAATACTCAACATCTATTTCAAGAATGCCTAGATTGAATTCGCAAAGATTAAAAAAAAAACTTTGTAAAACGATCTTCGTTTATTTGCTTTTGATATTGATATAGTAGTAAAGAAAGACGGAAAAAGGTAAGGAAGGATTGTGTGAAAAATTATGTGTATAAAGGTGTGAATACTTAGATGACATATGATAAGGAAGGGTGGAACAGAAAAACATGTGTCGACCCTACTTAAGTGGGATAAGGGTAAGAAGATGATGATGCTAAGGCTGCCATGTTATACCCAATAGACACAAAAAAGGAAAAAATACATAAAAGTAAATAAATGGACTTCATTATAAAAAAAGACCAAAGAAACAATAAGGCACAAAAAAGCGAAAAATAGCTAAATTATTAAATTAAATAAAGAAAGTATGCGATACATTATGCCCACCCTACTTAGGTGCGGTAAGCGTAAGAAGAAGGAGTCTATCAACTAATTATTCGATGATTTTGTAAAGCCTGTAGTCACTAATCTTTATTTATTTAACGGACTTTAAAATTACTGCGACATCTTACTTTAAACTAAAACATAACATGACTTACGGTTGTGATATTACAATAATATCCTCATGGAATATTTCAAGGGGAAAGGACTCATATCAAATTGCCACTACCTCTCTCTCTCAATAAATAATTCTGAATATAAAATGAAAAATCTCTAGTATGTCATTAATTTTCATATTGTAGTGGCTACGATAGTATCTTGTTATAGTTCGGAATTATCAGAAAGAACATGATAATGTTCTGTGTATGGTATACGAAAGAAAATATCATAGCGATGTTAATTCAATACAAATGTGTCTAAATAAATATATAATTGATTTATCAGATTTATAATAAAAATTTATAAGTGATGCTAGCTCACTTTTAGGTGATCCCATACTGTGGCGATTGATGTAGATCCGAAACCTACATAGAGATCGAAATTTGGTGAAGATAAACTTGAAACTATAGTATGCATGTGGGATTTTTTTTAATACCAACCACCCTCACCTTGATCAGTTGTGGCTATGTACCTATAAGTATATTCCGGTAGCTCACCTATACTCAAACTGCGGTCTTTGTAGTTGGCCCACGCGATTATATTTTATTTTCAATTATTTTAAATTTCGTGCCCATCAGAATAACTATGAGCACGCTGAGTAAATAAAGCTTGTTTTATTGAACAACCATTTTTCACTACATTAATACGTAAAATTTGTATTTTACGGCCCGCGACACCATGAGTGAAACGTGTTTGTGACCCGTTTAAAAAAAGGTTGAGTACCACTGCATTTCCTGTACTTTGAGAGGCATTACGCCTCTAGATTTTAGCATACTTTGATGTTATAATTATTTAGGTAAGTAAGGTAAGTTATAGTGAAACATTAAAAATTTGGTTTTTTTATGGTCGCTAATATATGATGAATTGGTTTTGTAATTTGCCTTGTGACTTGTCTCGTTACATTACCTCCGTAGCTTTTACCAAGCAGCGGCTTTTTCAAACTAGCTTTTATTAGCAACGCCCTCCAACTCTAAGATCTCATGAATACTCTATAGATTTGAATATGTTTTCCATAAAACCTCATTTTGAATGTATAACATATAGGCATCTTAAAATAAATTGCAATGTTCCGCATTTGACAGAGAATTTCAAACGCTATTTGTAATTCTTTATATCAGTTTTCAGAATTTGATAATAATTATACACGGTTATCTGAAATGGAATTTCAAGACGCTGAAGATTTCTCAGTGGACATTGAATTAAATGATGACGAAAATCGTTCACAAAATGATGAACTTGGGGGTAATAACACTCAAGTTACCCACGACGTAAACGATTCTACACAAGTACCGATAGATGTTGTTCAAGAAAAGGCTGTTGAAGTCAAAGTTTCAAACCAAAGCATTGATAAACATGAAAATGACAAAGCTCATAAAGAACTATCAGCAACCACTAGCAGAAATTTTGCAAAAAAGAAAATGCGTAAGCCCCGGCATGCACTTACATTAACGCAAAACCTGCGTCTAAGTTTACCGAGAAAATGTAAGAGCGATGCTAAATTAAAGTTGCGAAATATTACTAGAAGGATTATCGTCAAAGGGACTGTAAAGAAAAACAAAACATCTGTAAGAAAATATTCAGTTAGAAGTAATAAATCCAGGGCATCGTTAAACAGCATTTCTAAAAGAGCTTGCTCGCGTTGCGGACACACGTGTTGCTTCAGTGCTTTGTGTTAATATTTAAAACCAATATAAAACACACTTACACACTGTTTTAGTGATGATTACTTGATCTACTGTAATTATTTACAATATTAGATCATTGCAGTCATTTTGGATAATAATTGGTTTTCAATAAAATGTATTGTTTCTGTGTTTATTTTATTGTATCCTTTGACAAGGCATTTGTGGTTAGTCTAATTATCTTGTTGTATACTCTTACTATACCTAAATTGAATCTAATAAAATAAAAAATATAGTTTGATCTTAATTTTATTATAACTTCAGCAATTATTTTAGTTTGATCTTAATTTATATCTGATTTATTATAACTTCAGTAATTATGTAGGCTTGTAAAAGTATATTTAATGTTACTTTAATTAGACCAAGAAGCTAGCTACTGTTATCATTGATCATAATTGGAATAATTGTTTAAATGATTATTATGAGAGTATTGCTTAAATAATAAGTTATATAGTTATTTAATTTTATTATTTTTGTTAGTTGAGTGGTGAAGTTAAATCGGTATCGCGAACCTGCCGCTTTATATATTATCTGAATAACGATTTAAATTGATGGCAATCTTTGACAATATATTATCACTATACTTCTTTCTATTGGACATAAACTATGATAATAAAATTTATCAGAGACAACTTAAAATAGATAAAAGGTTCAGTCAAAATTACACAAATATCCTACAATTTTATCCACCATTACACCGGCACACAAAAAAGTGGTTTGTGCATTTGACGCCAATTACGTATAGCACGTATTTTGACTCGTTGAATCTGGATATGAAGTTTATTTGGACCATAAACAGTTTTAAATATAAGTAAATTGTAATTGAAAATAGCCAAAAATTGCAAAAAAAAATGCAATTATGTTAATGAGAAAAAAGTTTAGACTCGCATCACACAGCACACAGCACAGCACAATGTGGTTACAGAATATATTTTGAACAGGATTATATAAGGTATGGGAGCACTAAAAACGGATTATAAAAATTTCATCCCCTAAGGGGGTTCAGAATAAGATGGTTCTTGATATCTCGCCGACGGAAAATCACATCAGCCACACAGCTAATACCCTTTTAAATCTTAAAGCCTTTATTCATTTCTCCACGGTTCACTGCTCCGATATTTGCATTTCATTTCGCTTATTGGAAAAAGCCTTTATTCATTTCTCCACGGTTCACTGCTCCGATATTTGCATTTCATTTAGCTTATTGGAAAATTTTTCCATTTTAACAAGTGCAGACCCGATACCACGGCGTATGGAATCAAATTTACAATGTTTAAAAAAATTGAGCTATTTTATACCTTAAAGAAACGGGAAAGAATCGAAATTTTATTTATGCACGATTATAAGGCTACGGATATATTAGGCGATTTAAATTCAAATCTCGTTTAATGAGTTACGAGTCTTTTTTACTAAATCAGATGTTATAGTAAAACATCATTTAGGCTTTTACCTTTTGAAACGTTTTACAATTTTATGTAGCAAGTAGGTAATATGTAAATGAAATTATTAATACGTAAAGAAACTATAGAAAAGAAAGAAATATATGCTCTATGTCGTATCAATAATTTTGAACGATGTAAAAGACATATCTATCTGTACTAATATTATAAAGAGGTAAAGTTTGTGAGTTTGTGACGTTGTAAGAGGTCATCTCAGGAACTACTGAAAGGAAAGCTTTTTAGCTATAATATCATTGTATAAAAAATAGAAAATATTATAAATTTTCAGATAAAATTCCATCGAACATAGCGGCAGAACTGTCAGCGCGCGGTCAATTTGAAGTCGACCACGATTTCTTCTACGCTTAATAAACTGCTTATAAACACGTTTACGTAATAATACATTTAATGTGTAAATAAATATATAATGGTATCTTTTATTTTAACCTAATGAATTAATATTTGTTTACGGTTAGTTGTTAAGTTTAAACTTAATATTCAATAAAGTTTAATAAAAAAATTTACGTGTATGTTTCAATTCATTCAATGTATCCCTTTTTAATAAACACAACTTTTTAAGATCTCATCAAAATTTCGCTTACTATTGTTGCGAGCCATAACTAATAAGATATGGTATGGTATGAATAGTAAGATAATTTACCATAATATTAACAACACATAAATAGCGAAAAGTTATCTGTGCGAAATACTCAACATCTATTTCAAGAATGCCTAGATTGAATTCGCAAAGATTAAAAAAAAAACTTTGTAAAACGATCTTCGTTTATTTGCTTTTGATATTGATATAGTAGTAAAGAAAGACGGAAAAAGGTAAGGAAGGATTGTGTGAAAAATTATGTGTATAAAGGTGTGAATACTTAGATGACATATGATAAGGAAGGGTGGAACAGAAAAACATGTGTCGACCCTACTTAAGTGGGATAAGGGTAAGAAGATGATGATGCTAAGGCTGCCATGTTATACCCAATAGACACAAAAAAGGAAAAAATACATAAAAGTAAATAAATGGACTTCATTATAAAAAAAGACCAAAGAAACAATAAGGCACAAAAAAGCGAAAAATAGCTAAATTATTAAATTAAATAAAGAAAGTATGCGATACATTATGCCCACCCTACTTAGGTGCGGTAAGCGTAAGAAGAAGGAGTCTATCAACTAATTATTCGATGATTTTGTAAAGCCTGTAGTCACTAATCTTTATTTATTTAACGGACTTTAAAATTACTGCGACATCTTACTTTAAACTAAAACATAACATGACTTACGGTTGTGATATTACAATAATATCCTCATGGAATATTTCAAGGGGAAAGGACTCATATCAAATTGCCACTACCTCTCTCTCTCAATAAATAATTCTGAATATAAAATGAAAAATCTCTAGTATGTCATTAATTTTCATATTGTAGTGGCTACGATAGTATCTTGTTATAGTTCGGAATTATCAGAAAGAACATGATAATGTTCTGTGTATGGTATACGAAAGAAAATATCATAGCGATGTTAATTCAATACAAATGTGTCTAAATAAATATATAATTGATTTATCAGATTTATAATAAAAATTTATAAGTGATGCTAGCTCACTTTTAGGTGATCCCATACTGTGGCGATTGATGTAGATCCGAAACCTACATAGAGATCGAAATTTGGTGAAGATAAACTTGAAACTATAGTATGCATGTGGGATTTTTTTTAATACCAACCACCCTCACCTTGATCAGTTGTGGCTATGTACCTATAAGTATATTCCGGTAGCTCACCTATACTCAAACTGCGGTCTTTGTAGTTGGCCCACGCGATTATATTTTATTTTCAATTATTTTAAATTTCGTGCCCATCAGAATAACTATGAGCACGCTGAGTAAATAAAGCTTGTTTTATTGAACAACCATTTTTCACTACATTAATACGTAAAATTTGTATTTTACGGCCCGCGACACCATGAGTGAAACGTGTTTGTGACCCGTTTAAAAAAAGGTTGAGTACCACTGCATTTCCTGTACTTTGAGAGGCATTACGCCTCTAGATTTTAGCATACTTTGATGTTATAATTATTTAGGTAAGTAAGGTAAGTTATAGTGAAACATTAAAAATTTGGTTTTTTTATGGTCGCTAATATATGATGAATTGGTTTTGTAATTTGCCTTGTGACTTGTCTCGTTACATTACCTCCGTAGCTTTTACCAAGCAGCGGCTTTTTCAAACTAGCTTTTATTAGCAACGCCCTCCAACTCTAAGATCTCATGAATACTCTATAGATTTGAATATGTTTTCCATAAAACCTCATTTTGAATGTATAACATATAGGCATCTTAAAATAAATTGCAATGTTCCGCATTTGACAGAGAATTTCAAACGCTATTTGTAATTCTTTATATCAGTTTTCAGAATTTGATAATAATTATACACGGTTATCTGAAATGGAATTTCAAGACGCTGAAGATTTCTCAGTGGACATTGAATTAAATGATGACGAAAATCGTTCACAAAATGATGAACTTGGGGGTAATAACACTCAAGTTACCCACGACGTAAACGATTCTACACAAGTACCGATAGATGTTGTTCAAGAAAAGGCTGTTGAAGTCAAAGTTTCAAACCAAAGCATTGATAAACATGAAAATGACAAAGCTCATAAAGAACTATCAGCAACCACTAGCAGAAATTTTGCAAAAAAGAAAATGCGTAAGCCCCGGCATGCACTTACATTAACGCAAAACCTGCGTCTAAGTTTACCGAGAAAATGTAAGAGCGATGCTAAATTAAAGTTGCGAAATATTACCAGAAGGATTATCGTCAAAGGGACTGTAAAGAAAAACAAAACATCTGTAAGAAAATATTCAGTTAGAAGTAATAAATCCAGGGCATCGTTAAACAGCATTTCTAAAAGAGCTTGCTCGCGTTGCGGACACACGTGTTGCTTCAGTGCTTTGTGTTAATATTTAAAACCAATATAAAACACACTTACACACTGTTTTAGTGATGATTACTTGATCTACTGTAATTATTTACAATATTAGATCATTGCAGTCATTTTGGATAATAATTGGTTTTCAATAAAATGTATTGTTTCTGTGTTTATTTTATTGTATCCTTTGACAAGGCATTTGTGGTTAGTCTAATTATCTTGTTGTATACTCTTACTATACCTAAATTGAATCTAATAAAATAAAAAATATAGTTTGATCTTAATTTTATTATAACTTCAGCAATTATTTTAGTTTGATCTTAATTTATATCTGATTTATTATAACTTCAGTAATTATGTAGGCTTGTAAAAGTATATTTAATGTTACTTTAATTAGACCAAGAAGCTAGCTACTGTTATCATTGATCATAATTGGAATAATTGTTTAAATGATTATTATGAGAGTATTGCTTAAATAATAAGTTATATAGTTATTTCATTTTATTATTTTTGTTAGTTGAGTGGTGAAGTTAAATCGGTATCGCAAACCTGCCGCTTTATATATTATCTGAATAACGATTTAAATTGATGGCAATCTTTGACAATATATTATCACTATACTTCTTTCTATTGGACATAAACTATGATAATAAAATTTATCAGAGACAACTTAAAATAGATAAAAGGTTCAGTCAAAATTACACAAATATCCTACAATTTTATCCACCATTACACCGGCACACAAAAAAGTGGTTTGTGCATTTGACGCCAATTACGTATAGCACGTATTTTGACTCGTTGAATCTGGATATGAAGTTTATTTGGACCATAAACAGTTTTAAATATAAGTAAATTGTAATTGAAAATAGCCAAAAATTGCAAAAAAAAATGCAATTATGTTAATGAGAAAAAAGTTTAGACTCGCATCACACAGCACACAGCACAGCACAATGTGGTTACAGAATATATTTTGAACAGGATTATATAAGGTATGGGAGCACTAAAAACGGATTATAAAAATTTCATCCCCTAAGGGGGTTCAGAATAAGATGGTTCTTGATATCTCGCCGACGGAAAATCACATCAGCCACACAGCTAATACCCTTTTAAATCTTAAAGCCTTTATTCATTTCTCCACGGTTCACTGCTCCGATATTTGCATTTCATTTCGCTTATTGGAAAATTTTTCCATTTTAACAAGTGCAGACCCGATACCACGGCGTATGGAATCAAATTTACAATGTTTAAAAAAATTGAGCTATTTTATACCTTAAAGAAACGGGAAAGAATCGAAATTTTATTTATGCACGATTATAAGGCTACGGATATATTAGGCGATTTAAATTCAAATCTCGTTTAATGAGTTACGAGTCTTTTTTACTAAATCAGATGTTATAGTAAAACATCAGTCACTTTGCCGAGCTACAATAAAAAAAAAAACAAATAAGCTAGCTAGCTAAGTTTCAACAAGGCACTGCCGAAGTGCTTATAACGTATTTACAGCTTTTTAGCTATAATATCATTGTATAAAAAATAGAAAATATTATAAATTTTCAGATAAAATTCCATCGAACATAGCGGCAGAACTGTCAGCGCGCGGTCAATTTGAAGTCGACCACGATTTCTTCTACGCTTAATAAACTGCTTATAAACACGTTTACGTAATAATACATTTAATGTGTAAATAAATATATAATGGTATCTTTTATTTTAACCTAATGAATTAATATTTGTTTACGGTTAGTTGTTAAGTTTAAACTTAATATTCAATAAAGTTTAATAATTTTTTACACGTGTATTGATTTAACTATATCCCTTTTTAATAAACAAAACTTTTTAAGATCTCATCAAAAGCTCGCTTACTATTGTTGCGAGCCATAACTGATAAGATATGGTATGGTATGAATGGTAAGATAATTTACCATAATATTAACAACACATAAATAGCGAAAAGTTATCTGTGCGAAATACTCAACATCTATTTCAAGAATGCCTAGATTGAATTCGCAAAGATTAAAAAAAAAACTTTGTAAAACGATCTTCGTTTATTTGCTTTTGATATTGATATAGTAGTAAAGAAAGACGGAAAAAGGTATGGAAGGATTGTGTGAAAAATTATGTGTATAAAGGTGTGAATACTTAGATGACATCTGATATGGAAGGGTGGAACAGAAAAACATGTGTCGACCCTACTTAAGTGGGATAATGGTAAGAAGATGATGATGCTAAGGCTGCCATGTTACTCATTTTATACCCAATAGAATATTTATTTACACAAAAAAGAAAAAAATACAATTCATTATAAAAAAAGACTAAAGAAACAATAAGGCACAAAAAAGCGAAAAACAGCTAAATTATTAAATTAAATAAACAAAGTATGCGATACATTATGCCCACCCTACTTAGGTGCGGTAAGCGTAAGAAGAAGGAGTCTATCAACTAATTATTCGATGATTTTGTAAAGCCTGTAGTCATTAATCTCTATTTATTTAACGGACTTTAAAATTACTGCGACATCTTACTTTAAACTAAAACATAACATGACTTACGGTTGTGATATTACAATAATATCCTCATGGAATATTTCAAGGGGAAAGGACTCATATCAAATTGCCACTACCTCTCTCTCTCAATAAATAATTCTGAATATAAAATGAAAAATCTCTAGTATGTCATTAATTTTCATATTGTAGTGGCTACGATAGTATCTTGTTATAGTTCGGAATTATCAGAAAGAACATGATAATGTTCTGTGTATGGTATACGAAAGAAAATATCATAGCGATGTTAATTCAATACAAATGTGTCTAAATAAATATATAATTGATTTATCAGATTTATAATAAAAATTTATAAGTGATGCTAGCTCACTAAGGGGGTTCAGAATAAGATGGTTCTTGATATCTCGCCGACGGAAAATCACATCAGCCACACAGCTAATACCCTTTTAAATCTTAAAGCCTTTATTCATTTCTCCACGGTTCACTGCTCCGATATTTGCATTTCATTTCGCTTATTGGAAAATTTTTCCATTTTAACAAGTGCAGACCCGATACCACGGCGTATGGAATCAAATTTACAATGTTTAAAAAAATTGAGCTATTTTATACCTTAAAGAAACGGGAAAGAATCGAAATTTTATTTATGCACGATTATAAGGCTACGGATATATTAGGCGATTTAAATTCAAATCTCGTTTAATGAGTTACGAGTCTTTTTTACTAAATCAGATGTTATAGTAAAACATCATTTAGGCTTTTACCTTTTGAAACGTTTTACAATTTTATGTAGCAAGTAGGTAATATGTAAATGAAATTATTAATACGTAAAGAAACTATAGAAAAGAAAGAAATATATGCTCTATGTCGTATCAATAATTTTGAACGATGTAAAAGACATATCTATCTGTACTAATATTATAAAGAGGTAAAGTTTGTGAGTTTGTGACGTTGTAAGAGGTCATCTCAGGAACTACTGAAAGGAAAATTCTTTCAGTGTTATATAGCTCATTTATCAGGGAAGGTTATAGGCTATATATCATCACGCTAAGACCCGTAGGAGCGGAGCAGCAATGAAGAATGTTGCAAGCCGGGGTATTTTTTCCTTTTCAGAGCTTCCGCTGCGTTTTAGCGCAAAATAACCATTCCATACGTACGAAGTCACGGACAGAAGCTATTAACTAATTATATTATCTATACTAATATCATAAAGAGGTAAAGTTTGTGAGGTTGTAGGGGGTAATATCTGGAGAGTCGGAGAAAAAATGGTAAAAAGTTTCCTACGAACGCTGCCTTAACGATGAGAGATAAATGATTGAGTTCTAGAAAAAAGTTGTAGCTTGATAATGCCTATTACCGCCCAATGAAGTGGGCACGGGTCAGCTAGTATGATATTTTTTTTTCAATACCTAGGTCAAGAAAATAACAAAATATGCTATTATATGTCTTTTTATAGCTTATACGTTTCAGCGTTTATCCATAACTAACGGGCACGGCAGACGTTGTCCCGCCCTGATTAATAATAAATCCTTAACAAATTATATACCAAAACGTTCCTCATGAATCACTTTATTCACTGGTGCAAACCGCATGAAAATCCGTTCAGTAGTTTTTGAGTTTATCGCGAACAGACAGACGCGGCAGGGGACTTTTTTATACTATGTAATTATATTATCTGGTGTTATGAAGATATAGTTTAAGATGGTAAACACACTAAATCTAAAGGGACTCGCTCTCTTAAGTGCAGCTGACTGAAAACGCTAACAAGTACTTGGCTACAGATTCTCAACTCGAGGGTGGTATATCAACCATCATCGCTTCAAATGTAACTTGAATATTATTAGGTATTGCAAACTGGAACAAGCCAAGAACTAAAATATGTTTCATGATCAGTGATGATCCTAACTAATTATATTTAAGCTTCTTCGATAGATATAAAATCGTTATTTTCTGTCAATATCACTTAATACTGGGTAACTCTTTCCATTTGCACTGCTGCCTACGCAGCTCTAAGGTGTTAATTTTCTTCATGTATCTCACATATAAAGGCAATAAAATACATTTATATTTATTTGAGAACTATAAAACAAACAGAATAAGGATACAGAGAGGTTTAGGCAGCAATAAAACGATTTTATTATGTTATCACAAATTTATTTTTATTGTATATACCTATATAATACAGATGAAGTAAAACCGAGGAAATAAATCAACTCTTAATATTGCAATATGTATAAATGTATGAGATTTATTTATGTAGGCGTAGTGTGGTCGGAATAAAATACTCTGTAGAGTAAAAGGTAATTTTGATATAGACATCGGATTAAAAAAAATTACATCATAAACATTATTACGGTATATTATGAATAAAAAAAAATACATCCCGATTCCAAAGTTGGAATCCGAGATTATTGATCTCGAAGCAGGCAATTTGGATATAGACGTCGGATTAAAAAAAAAAAACTTTATAAACATTATTACGGTATATTATGAATAAAAAAATACATCCCGATTCCAAACGTGGAATCCGAGATTATTGATCTCGAAGCGTCTAGTTTTTGTTTAATAAATTTACTTTTTTAATTTTCAATGCTTTTTCATTCTATGTAGTGTGTGAATATTAGTTTAATTTCATTGTAATTTTCAAGCTTTTTTTTTTCGAACTGATTACGCTGTTGACCTAACAAGGTCTTAACAGCTTCACCGGATTACACAAATTTTCAAGCCCTCGTGTTCGTAGTGTTTTATTTTTTGAAGAAAAAATTGAGTTCACAGCTAAAGTTAGTTGTTTTAAAAGAGCAGTGAAATAAAAGATTTTTTTAAATTCCTTACTCAATATAGAAAATATATTGTTGTAATTGCAATATTAAAAAATATGTTATCTTTGCACTAAATTATTTGGTTTATTGAACACATTGTGATGATTTTTACTAAATTTCCGAAGACATAAAAAGAAGAATATGTTAGTTTAAATGCTATAGTTTCTCATACGTATTTAGATGTTTTATTTATAAACGCAACTAATGAAATCCCATATTTATATGCTTTCATTTCAAAATTAATTCAGCAAAACAGATGTTTTGCTTAATTTTGTTCTATTAACTAAATACACATTCATACTTCTGTTTCATGTCGTCATATTATTTTTTAAGCAATAATAACAATAATTACCAATACTTTTATTATAGTTTACGTTGGAAAAGGATATTTTTAATATATCCTAATTAGCATACTGGCTTCATTATTGATATTTCATTTACAGTAATGAATAAAAACGAATTACAAGTCAAATAAAACTTTATTGTTGATATTAGCATTTCAAAATCGAATAAAAATATAATATAATATACATAATAAAAATTTGAATAATAATAGTTTATTTTTTCATAATAAAATTTAATTGAATAATTTCTTTGATATGTCATACTTTATGTTTAACATTAATGGAGCGATTTATTCCGAAATTTAATTAACTATTTTGTAACTGTATTTTATATACTATTATATCTAAACAAATTGGAAAATAGTAAAACATCGAAATCTTTCTATGAATTTCAATGCAAAAACTGATTATTTAAATTGTACATTATTTATACAATTTATTCTAACAATTATTTAAAATCTCATTACAATATATATTTATATAGTTCTTGACAACAGTATATATACATCGTGAGCACTAATACATGTATTGTCGTATGTCTTCTCATTAGTTCTTTCGTGTGAACTATTTCCTATTATTTAATTATTAATTATATTACATAAAAAAACAGATTATAAATGTAGGCTCTATATATTAACAAAATCTCATATGTAAAAAAAAATGTAGATACATTTTTATAATCTATTAAATTTGATAAAACTTTGCAGATTTTTTTGTTAGGTCTGATCTTCATTACATAGTATAAAACAAAGTTTTCTACCGCGTCTCTCTGTACGTGATAAACTCATAAACTACTGAACGGATTTTCATGCGGTTTTCACAAGTGGGATTCATGAGGAAGGTTTTGATATGTAATTTATCTAGGATTTTTTTAATAATCAGGACGGGACAACGTCTGCCGGGCCGGCTAGTTATAAATAAAATAATGTTATTCGTCAACAGTACAATATATTGTACTTTATAGGCTGAGGAATGAAATTTGAGGAACTAAGTTTCAGAAAATATGTAAGCCTAAGAAGTAATTATAATTGCAATGATGGTTAACTAAAAAAACTCTGTGCGGGTGTCGGGATCATCGCCAAGAATAAGATTCCTTTCGCTTTTCCATCAACTCCAAATGTAATTCAATATAAAGATTACAATTGTTTATATTCGTTTGTCTTCGTTATATACGGAATAACACTTTTTACTTACGTGACGATTTCTATACTTCAACTGTTGCAAACCGTGTTAAGGAACTTCGTTCCAAAAATGGTAATTAAAAATATCTTTGATACCGATTATTATTAGGTATTGAATTGAACTTTTTTTTTAAACATAGACCGGTATCGTACTAAGCGTCTCGCATTGTATCGAAGCACTATACAAAGCCGGAAAAAAATATTTCCAGATCACAAAATTGTCCTGCACAGGATTCGAACCCGTAATAATATGTGCGTTAACTGTAAATTCTATGCAAGTCATAATTAGTAATTAATTAGATAAGTGTAAAAAAGTATTGGCCACATTTTTTTCTTTTCTTTTTTATTTTCTTATCACTGGTTTCTAATTTGTATAGAGCCTAAATTTATTATCTGATTTACATAGATAAAGTACGAAATTACATATTGGCCACATTTTTTCCTTTTCTTTTTTATTTTCTTATCACTGGTTTCTAATTTGTATAGAGCCTAAATTTATTATCTGATTTACATAGATAAAGTACGAAATTACATATTGGACCGGAGTAACTAACAATCACAAATAGATAGTAACATACTAATAAGAAATCTAGCAAATGTACAGCTGAATCTAGACTAAAAATATCAACGACACTCCTACGTACTTAAGATAGCTCATTGAATCGTGGTACATTTTTTTGGGGAATTTTTACTATAATTATTTATAGATTTATTTAAAAAAAAACACATTTTGTATATAAAACAAATATTGATGGAAAAATTAACGCGTTGTTTAAATAAAATATTTAATTAAATTACAAGTTATGTAAATTAGTTTGAACATACTTTTTGACCGCTCTGAATATGGTTTTTCAGAACACGAATATATGTATAAATAGGTATTATTAATATATATGATATTGGGACAATCTAATAAGGTAGCTTTAAGACTTCGTTCAGGGTACGGATATCCCGCATCTCCCAATTGCGATGTACGCAAAAAAATCGAGGATGTGTGTCACTTAATGATGGAGTGTGCTAAGAACAGCATCGAAAGAGAGTCGCTGATGAGGAATATGAAAAGTAGTTGGCAGAACATTGGTATTTGTCACAGCATCTTGGCTGAATTCTGTTCGGGTGAAGCTAAGATGCTGTATTACCTGGTAATGATACCTTATCAGTGACTCTCATGATGGAATTAGAAATAAATGCCAAAACAAATGCCGATTTTAGATTCTTATAATATTTTACCTTTGTTTTTTTATTAAGTTCTTGACTATATTACGTGCAAGCCCGAAATTACGGCTATATTCAGAGCGACCAAAAAGATTGAAGGGGATTTATAACTTAATTATTTCCTTGAAAAAATTACTATAATTTCTAACACACTGTTTGAATGGAGACAAAAAATAAAGAATTACTTTACACATCCTTATTTATGCATATTTTAATTTATTAACATATAGTTATAAAAAAGTTCACAAATATCAGTAGAAGCATAAGGACGCTGTCTGAGGTAGTCGAAAATAGAAAAAAATACAATCGAATTCGTTTAGAATGACCTTGAAGACGTTACAAATGATACTTAAAAATGGGCATTATTAAACGGCGTATAGTGTAGCTTCAAACAGAAGACTCAACAGAATACGAAACGTATTTTATACGAATTTTTGACGTCATACGTTGGATACAGTGACGTCATCAATGTAGGGTACGCATAAAGGAAATTTCCTCTTAGAACGCTATGTTATCCTTACCAACTCACGTGAAAATACGTTATAACTCCCGAAGCACTGGAACGTATCGATCGAGTTCAGAATGGATTAGAAAATTCCAGAAAATATTCGATCGGTCATTCATTCAGTCACGGTCATAATATACGGGTTCCACTGTGTAAATACTTATATCAGAGACTGACATAAGAGTCAAAAGCTTTCAGTAGTTGATAGGATCATAGAACTGTTCAGTCTAGTCGTACTTAAGTTTAATATTGCGTGTTCTTTTAAAGCACAAATTGCGAACTGCCACGATATCGTGTAGCCAAGCAGGTACGTAATCAGAATTTTAAAAATTTGTTACAATGTTACAACTTAATTACTAGAACCCTAGGTATTGTAATTTATCCGTGATTTAACATTGTAACTTAAAAGAGGTGAAAACACGGTTTGTTTCTTATTATTTGGTATAATAAAAATTGATTTCGATATGTGACAGATCGATAAACTTCAAAACTATCTGATCCACAATAAAAGAAATTGTACAAATAAATATTATCTCATAGCGAAGCTTTTTATGCCATCTATGTTACTGTAAACTCGTTGCAAGATGTCGCAAAACTTAATTTTAATGTTAGAACACGAAACGCAGACAAAGTCGCGGGCTATTATTATTATCCATACATATGTATTTTTTTAATATTTTATAAATTCACTTGGTCTCAATTTATGCTATGAAAGAATACATACAACAGAACAAAGAACAAATACATCTTTGACCCCCCATAAATAATTCTGATTAGGTGCCTGCTTTCTTAATTGTGTTCTGCTATTAATCTGTGCTTTATGAATGAACATTTACCATAAATTCATTAGTTATTAATATGATTCTGTCGGTATCAACATCGTCACTATACATTTTCATTCTAAAAACGACATCTAATAACTTTTACAATATTTTTTGGTGTTATTTATTCTATAACAATACAATTCATTTTTTTTATTACAATTCATATTTAATCTTATATATTGCGGTTCGTTTGACGGTGTCTTATATGAAGCGATCTGTAAATAAAATAAAAAAATTGTTTGTTATCTGAGGATGAAGCACACATACATAAGAAAACACTTTTAGGTACTTGATAATACAAGTTTGTAGTTTAGAGTAGCCATTTTATCAAATTTCCAGAGACAACAATGATAGCAGACACCAATTTATCTTCGAGAAGATACTTGCACCGAAATTTTGTTTTTAAGTGAAACTCTTTTTCCATCGCCTCAATTTTTACGCCCATCTATCGCATGTCGCATACAGACGGCGCGCGGCCGCCGAGTAGTGGTAAATTGAATGGCCAATATAGCGGGGTCCATAGCTCAATTCAAAATGATTCAATAATTTCAGTAAATATAGTGCTCAGTTTTTAACATTCGTATATGTATCTGTACGGGGTGTAAGGAGTGTCGAATAACATCATAAGACTTCAGACACCCAAGCCAACCTCACCTGCACGTGCTGAATAACGATCGACAGATCGGCGAAAGGGGGATGGTAGGATTTTACAGCCTGACTGGGTCGCAACCACCATATATATTGTGAGAAAGCCCGTCATAGTGGTACGCTTTTGCGGGTCGCGTTTCGGGATCAGCCTGTGCTTATCCAGCTTTTTGCAGGCCGGCATGACGGCGGCGACCGGCGATGGATACTGTGGTCATCTTTATTTATGGATTGTATTGTGCTTCCCATCAGGCACAGTGCAATCATTTAGCCTTGCTATAATTTAAAAAAAAATACGCAGATTGAAATTAAAATGTATATAGTTGAATATCTTGTCTACTATTGATTTTCCACTATCACTCTCCTTTCCAAATTATTAAGTTAAGACTAAAACCCGATTTTAAATTACTCTAAATCGAATAATTTTTTGAACATTTGCAGTTAAATGCCTGCGATTGGAAAAACAGTTTCACTTGCATCGTGGTTTCATAAAACTACATTATTCTTTCTACTGTATTTATAACAGATTCGGCGACAATAGTTTTATATAATTTTATCGAACTCTCGTGCATATAATTTCTCGTCCTAGTAGGAAGCCTCACAGTCTTCAATCAAATATTACAAAAAAAGTTACGGGTTTTGGTAAGCTGAAATACCTGTACAAAAATTGTTGCGTACGCTTTTTAGGAGTAATTACAGTGGATTTCGGTTGTAACGACGTTGAAGGGACCACTTTAATGTCGTCGCTATATCTAGATATCTAGAAGTTGCTATATTCAAAATAGTAGAAAGTCACGTTTTCTTTAACAGTAAATGTACGTCTAGAAGCCATATTCACAAGTTTAAAAAACATTGTTCACACACTGGACCGTAATATGTAACTGATTCATTAGTTCACTCCTACCTACAAACAGAACTAGCCTATTTGATCGTCTGTATATGTAAACAAAGGATAAGAAAGATTAACAGTCTTAGTCTTAACTCAGTCGCAATATGCAAATGGAATTTCTATGAATCTGTCACAAATAGTTCATAACAAGTTGCTATACCCGAAATTGACGCTATACCCGAAGTTGCTATTGGCGAATGAATTTCTTATGAAAGTATGCTTTAAATTCAAGGAACGTCAGTCTGACGTTACTGTAACCGAAAAGTCGTTACAATGAAATCCAGTGTAAGTAATTCTAATTAGGGTCCCTATTGTTACCTTAGCACATGGTCTCAGGCCTGGCGGGTGCCGGCGGTTGGGGCTGTGTGGGGGGTTGCTCGGTGGACCTCTGCCGCGGGAGCTGCGAGGAGTCCAGCACTATGGAGGGCCGCGGGGGGAGGTTCTCGCTGACCATATGCGACATCGAGAGGTCACTCGATGCGTTCGTTTCACCTAACATCAATTTTATACTCAACCATTGGGTAAAATAACTATGTCACGTATGTATGTACGTGTTAAATATGAAGATCATAAAAAAGCAACTAAAAGCGTTGCGAACGGCAAAATTTGAACTTCGTCCTCGGTGTACAAGAACTGAATATGTTAAAAAAAATTAAACATGTTATTTATTTATATGAAAGGTTAAAATTGGATTTCACTCATTTTAAAATGTGACGACAGAAATAACGAGTGTTCAAACTACAAAAGATGTAAAAAACATAATAATAACACAAAAAAAAAAAAATTAAGCCGTCACGGACGCCTGGCAGATGTGAAATGCATGTGTAACGTAGTAAACAACACTGTATACACGATAGGTATGCGAGCTCAGTGCGGCAAGATAGATTGCGCACATTCGCGTGTGCATGGCATCGCGTCGCCACGTCTCATATACACGGCTTGTATCGCCACGCCAACAATAAAGTTTACCCACGGCTATAGATATTTCACATCAATAATATCGACGAAATAAACGTAAAAAAAATTAATCTAATACATATGGACCGGTAAGCGTCCACGACTTTATTCTCACGAATTACAATATAACACTTCTTGATCATAAAATAAACTGTGTATCAGTGAAAACACTTTTTGTAGGTCAATAAAATTACATAATAAAAAAAATATATGTTGAAGAATCAACAGACGTACAAGAAAGTGATCGTGGTTAATTCATGACATTAGTTGCTGTATAATGAAAGGTTAGGTTAATCTGCAGACCACAAGATGGGAGGCACCAAGTGCCGACCGCCTTGGCCTAAAAGGCGGCCAGAACTGGGGCCAAGACCTCCTTTAGGGGGGTTGCGTAGGAGTTGGGTGGACGTGGGGGGGGCGATTCGTTCGCCCCCTACGTTCGTCCTTAAGTCGGACCAAGGGGAGATGGGTCAGGGGGCCCGTCTCTCCACTGCACTGGTTCGGCCGTCTGGGAGACAGTCTACGTGTGCCAGGCTGTCTCTCTCTAGCGCGGCAGGCCCATCTTGGGCCGGCTGCCGGGGTGACGTGTTGCAAGCAACAGCGAGCCCGTGTCACTCCATTACGGCAGAAGAGGGTACACCGTGGGGTTTTAGTCCGTGCGAGTCGGACATAACCCACTCTCTCCTCCGGGAGGGTGGCGTATCCAGTAGGATTTCATCACGTAAAAAAAAAAAAAGGTATAGGTTAACAAGAACAATGTTACCAGAGCAAAGCCTCGGCTCCGGCAATAACAATTCCCATGACCGCGGTTAGGTTATTATGTTGTTTATTTAAAGTTTAAAAGTTACAGATACTAAATTACCAGAGGGTTGCCTCGGCACCGGCAGTAATACTTCTCCACAACCATCTTCCCCAAGCAGCGGCTGCAACGGCGACGGCAGCTCACGACTGTCGATAGCTGATGACCTCCTTAACGAGTGCCTACAAAAAAATTAGTGAGAGTGTGCTAATCACACAATAGACGTGAAAACTGATAAAGACATGAATAGTGTTTATTATGTTTAATTAATAAGTTATAATTAATAGAATAACAAAAAAGTGGACAGAGTTCAAATTAATCTACTCCTAAAAATGTACCACAATGTCAAGGACCATAATTATTCAATAAATAATCACTGATTTTTATTTATTTTTTTATGAAGTGATTACTTTTTTGAGCACGTTGAACTGGGTATTAAAGTGAACCATCACGCTCGGCTCTGTGGTACTAAATCAGGGTTATTCGGCTCCGTTCGGCATCAAGCGCATTCTCATCGATGTCGTACTAAATGACTCCACATGACTTCAATGAAGTTTACTCCCTGGCAAGTAATATTTCTTATAAATAATTACTACTGGTTGCATTGTTTTTTATGTTCAGTGCGGCACTAATCCCAACGCGCTTGACGCCGAATGGAGTCAAATATGCCCTACTCAGTGTCACCGAGCCGATCGTGACGATTCACTTTTGGTCACAGTTCGACGCGTCTAAAGATGTATTTATTCACTTCAAAAAATATATTACATCGCGTATCAACCTCCAACCAAGTGTTAAATTTAAAAACTTCACAGTCACTGAATGCCCAGTACCATCGGCTGATACGAACAAAATGTTTAATATTACAAAAGAATCCTTACGAATGAGAATTTGTACTCCTTATAAATCCAATTATCATCAGAGAAATTCATAAACAAATAATCTGAACTGGAAACATTCCGCGTAATATCTTTAACGTGAAATTGTGGAGTTAAATTCAATTCCGTTAATAACATGGTGAAGAATCAAACATACGGGTTAGAAAGACCATAAGACCAGAAAGACCACCAGTCATTCTTTGTGCTATATAATTAATAGGTTTTAACGGTAGACCACAATCAAACTTAATGTAAAGACGATGAGACTACAGCTACCACTACCCATACGCACTATAGATGCTTGTACACGGAGCATAACTGTAGGTGCCTGGAGAGATTTTAAGCTTTGAAAGTGGTAGTTAGGTAGGTGAGTTCAGTAGGTGGTAGAGCCACGCTGTAGTCGCTGTAGTGAGTCGGCTCACCCGCGGTACTACGGACGGACGTCAACTAACAGTGCTTGCATTGTTGCGTTTCGACCGGTCAGTGATAGCACCGGAGGACCACCTCCCCTCCCCTCAAACACAGGCTGGCAACGCACTTGCGAGTCCACTGGAGGTGCTATTGTCTATGGACGGCGGTGATCACTTTCCACAAAGCCTTACCACTATATTGTGATTTCATAACGATGTTTACCTAAAGCTCCGGCTTATAGCGCGTACCAAATAAAACTGACGCAAGCTGTGCAAGCGCAATACGGTCGGTTACGCTTACTAGCATGTCATTACACGAAACCATTTCAACTGCAGCTAGTAAGTATATCATATTTAAATATTTTCAATTATGTTTGCTATCTTGTCTTTTTCCAATATGTTAATTTTAGTTTTCATGAATTAGTTCATTTTCACTTTTGTTCGTTTATTCTTATTCTATTTTTCTCTCTCTAAGTTTAATGTTTTGTAGTATTTACTATTATATAATTTAATTATTTTTTATTATTATTAATAGTGTAAGTTAAGTTAAGTTTCTATGTGATAAAGCGTTTTATGTCTTCAGTTTAGTTTAATTTTTATTATTATTGTTATTGTATTATCGTTCTTGACTGTTGACTGTTGCTATATCCACAATAAATAAATAAATATAAAACCATAAGTTCATGTCTTTCAAAAATACGAATGTTTACTTCAAATACGCACCTCTGATGAGGTAGTCTCCTGTCGCTGACAGTCAGTAACGTGGTCGTCTCCGGCTGGGCCGACTGCTGATCGGTGCCGCTGGTGTTGACGCACACACTGATGCTGATACCGCTGACCTCCCCCCTCTCCTCCTCACCCTCCCCGACCTCATCCTCCTCGTATCTGTCCAAGACAGACCCCAATTCTAGGCTACAGTCGAGAGTTGGGTTGTAGTAGTTTACGTTTCGTTTCCTTGATCTTGGACAATCACATAAGCAAAAGAGCCTATTAGGGCGATTTTTAGTAACGCCCCCAGCAGTGGGAAACGTACTGATAAATCTGCATTAGAAGCAGATAATTTAATGTGCGCTGTGAATGGGTAACACGGCATGGGTAATTAGCTAGCATTAGCGTGAATGGCGACAGTACAGCGATAAATTGATCGATAAATGTTATGGCGATCGTAAGCCTATCATATTATGGATGAATTCTAGAATGACATGATAAGGGAGCGCTAATTGGAATATTTCAAGATTTAAGGGGCACTAAAAATGTGTATATAGAAAGCCGTGCTAGAAATAAATTTAATCCTATTGCATATTGTATTAGGACATAAATTGGAATCGTCAGTGCGTTGACGCTTTTATTGCTTTATTCTTTGCCTGGTTGTGAAAAATGCGATATTATGGAATGTGTCCCGAATAAGTCACAGAAAAATAGCCTTAGGGGCTTCTTATGTCTCCGTTTTTGGAATCATGGTACCTTCCAGGCTATATTATCAACACCTTATAGTGCTGACGTTTTTTAGATTTAGAAATTGGTTGCTAGATATTTTCAATAACATATCTACAAATAACTATGTCAGCATAACCCTAAGGTTTAGAGGCTAAAATCCGAAAATGCAAATGATCAATAATATTTATTTTTTATAAGAGTTCTGAACATCTAAAAACATCATAGTATAGAACGAAAAAAGAAGAAAGAAGTATTTCAACTTGTGAAAATGCGAAACATCTTGTTTTTAAAAACACAACTTGTGGATTTGTGGACTTAAATCGTGCTACAAATAGTAAAGGCATTAAATCTTTATCCATGATCAAGCGGACAGACACTATCAGTGATAATGATACTTCAATTAATATCATTCATTTATTGATATTACTACTGATAGTACTGTTAGTGTGTCCAATTTTAAACGAAACTTTAAACTCGGATAAATATGAAAGCAATAGTTAAGTGATGAACATAAATTAACTTAGTAATTATAAGCTTAATATAAATGAAGTCTTTGTAGCAGAATATAGTATAACATTAGTGAAACAGAAAAATAATTGAATTCAAGGTGGTAAAGCATAGCGACATTAAGTCAACAGAGGATGAGGTGCAGCTAACTCACCGCCGTTGAATCAGATTCTCCATTATGATGTAGTCATCTTCCTCAGCACCTCGGAGATGCTCTTTCTCCATATAGAGGGCGAATTCTGGATTGGACATCTCACTGGCGTGTCGCCTCCGCGCGGACGGTGAAGCGGCCCGAGCGGGTGACAACAAACGAGATGTTATCGGGGTTCTGACGAAAATGGAATCAACCATTTATACACCGATGAAGAACTTTTCAAAGGATTCCTGTCAGTCCGTTTGAGAAACTAAAGCTTTAAAAATCGTTCTTCTGTCTATTTGAATGTTCTGATCTCCGAAATTACTTATCAGATTTGAAAAATTCATAAACATTCGTTACTATTTGTTGTGGTTACTGTTTTTTTTTCGAACTGCCTACACTATTGACTTAGCAAGATTGTAACAGCTTCACCGGACTACTAAGGCGAGACTACTTAAGGCACTCAGCAGATTTTATTTGGGCAACTAACTCAAGGGCGCACGGCACACTTCGGCTTGGGCTGTTGCTTGATACATGCAATTCGCGGCCTATCTTTTTTTTTTTTAATATTTCGTATCGGATAATTTTCTAAACTATTTCAGTTTTATAAGGGAAAAAATAAAACCCTTCCACTTGCATGTGTAAGCGTGTATGCGTGCACGTGTGTGGAGGAGATATGTGTAATGTTGTCGCAGTGATGTAAGACTTTGTGTCACTGTATCGTGCGATCAGCACACTCAGGGGCTCCACGCCGAGGGACCAGACCTAGATTTGAGCCGCCGAGGGGGGCCTAATCTAGTATATGTGGTTACTGTAATTCTAGTGGCGAATTGGTTTAGGCGACTAAGCAAGAAAATATGTATACATATATTACCTGGGTGTGTGGGGTGGTGAGAATAACCCGTAAACGGTTTCCAGCTCATCAGTTATACTGGTATACTCGTGCATGGCGAGTAACAAGGACCTAGGAGCGCCCCCCACGCGACTCCGCCCGGACGCGATACCCGTCGCGCCGCCCGTCGCTTCCCAACCCGACTGATGCTCTGAATACCGAACACACACGCCCAAGAAATCCCAGCTTATTACCCATTATCAGTAAGGACAGCCACTTATCAATGTAGTAGTAGACTTAACACTCATTCATTGTTATAAACATCAGCATGTTTCACTCAATATCTGGACTTGAACGTCTCTATCCGCCAACAATTACTGGCTGAATCAATGGTGGCCGATTTACTTTACTTGTCTAATGAAAGTATTTACAGCAATCCCCACTATAGGTATAATAACCATCAGCATTTTTTGTTCGATATCTGGACTTGAACGTTTCCCACCGGCCACCAATGAGTGTGGCCGATCATTGACTTTATTTGTCTAGTAAGAGTTATTACAGCGATTATTAATAGAGATAGGGTTATTCTATAAATTTAATTTAAAGCGCCATCTAGTCGAGACTGACGAAACTTAGAATTCTTAACAATAATCAATATTGACAATCATTTTTTTTTGTAATTCATAAAATATTGAGGCTATTGTTCGAAATATAAATTGAATTTCTCAAGTTGAACCAAAATTTATGTATAAATGCCAATTTTCATGGAGATCCGTTGAGTAGTTTCGGAGTTCATCGTGGACAAACATCATTTATGTATTTAAATCAATAAGCTGTGCTTTAAAGAATTTAACCTGTTACTGAATTGTGTACGGAACCAGCGTCGACAGCGGAGTTGTCTGGCTCTGAATGCGTCTGACTGTGCTGTCTCCGCGGCGCGAGATGCTGCGACGAGTACAGGCCCATGCCACAGTCGTTACCCCCTTCTGAACGCCTGGTGATGTTCACCATTAGTCAGGCTCATCCAAAATTACATTTAAAGATATCGATAAACATATCAAAATCGTGTTGAAATGTGACTTGAACGATGAAAATAAACATAGATGTGTGTGTGTTTCAGTTACAATATTACCTTACATCCTGACTGAGTCTTGTCAGTACATAAAAAAA
>MU160702.1:0-38110 GCA_015888305.1 Antheraea pernyi | reverse complement strand
AGATTCTCCATTATGATGTAGTCATCTTCCTCAGCACCTCGGAGATGCTCTTTCTCCATATAGAGGGCGAATTCTGGGTTGGACATCTCACTGGCGTGTCGCCTCCGCGCGGACGGTGAAGCGGCCCGAGCGGGTGACAACAAACGAGATGTTATCGGGGTCCTGACGAAAACGGAATCAACCATTTATATACCGATGAAGAACTTTTCAAAGGATTCGTGTCAATTCCGTTTGGTAAACTAAAGCTTTAGAAATCGTTCTTCTGTCTATTTGAATGTTCTGATCTCTGAAATTACTCATCAGATTTGAAAAATTCATAAATATTCGTTACTATTTGTTGTGGTTACTGTTTTTTTTTTTCGAACTGTCTACGCTATTGACCTAGCAAGATTGTAACAGCTTCACCGGACTACAAAGGCGAGACTACTTAAGGCACTCAGCCGATTTTATTTGGGCAACTAACTCAAGGGCGCACGGCACACTTCGGCTTGGGCTGTTGCTTGATACATGCAATTCGCGGCCTATCTTTTTTTTTTTAATATTTCGTATCGGATAATTTTCTAAACTATTTCAGTTTTATAAGGGTAAAATAAAACCCTTCCACTTGCATGTGTAAGCGTGTTTGCGTGCACGTGTGTGGAGGAGATATGTGTAATGTTGTCGCAGTGATGTAAGATTTTGTGTCACTGTATCGCGCGAGCAGCGTACTCAAGGGCTCCACGCCGAGGGAACGGACCTAGGCAAGCCTCCTGGATGCTTTATTGCCTATTTCTTATTCGATTTGATCTTTGATTGAAATGATAAGTTGTTGAAAATTGTAGAAATAATCGTATATCAATAATAGAAAGCAAGCCTCCTGGATGCTTTCTTCTCTATTTGTTTTCCGATTTGATCTTTGATTGAAATGATAAGTTACCGCAAATAGTTCTATATGAATAATACAAGGCATGCCTCCTGGGTGCTTTTAATGTTTCACTCAATATCTGGACTTGAACGTCTCTATCCGCCAACAATCACTGGCTGAATCAATGGTGGTCGATTTACTTTACTTGTCTATAGAAGAGTATTTACAGCAATTCTCGCTATAGGTATTATAAACATCAGCATTTTTCATTCGATATCTGGACTTGAACGTTTCTCACGGGCCACCAATAAGGTTGACCGGTCATTGATTTTATTTGTGTAATAAGAGTTATTACAGTGATTATTAATAGAGATAGGGTTATTCTATAAATTTAATTTAAAGCGCCATCTAGTCGAGACTGACGAAACTTAGAATTCTTAACAATAATCAATATTGACAATCATTTTTTTTTGTAATTCATAAAATATTGAGGCTATTGTTCGAAATATAAATTGAATTTCTCAAGTTGAACCAAAATTTTAAACATGCTCGGCGCTTCTAAATATTTTGTAATTAACATTCTATAAAACGCATCTTTTGTTATTTCTTCCTTAAAATCGTGTCAACAATTTTTCCAGAGTAAGTAATTATTTGTAAAGAAACTTTAAATCTATATTTTAACTTTAAAAAAAAAATTAAAGCACTTCAGGGATTTTCCTAATATTTACAATTTGTTTTTTTTTTTTAACAATATATACTTATTTTCAGATGTTAACGTAGATTGTTTCATTGTTGAATATTTTTTTATAATAATAATACTTTATACGGTTACTAACATATATTAGTAAATGTCTTATTTTATTACATTGAATTAAAATAACTAAATTAAGGCGTTAAAATATTTACTCTTAATTTAAAATTTACGATAAGATCTGTAAATGAGTATCGATCGAAATGATTTCACCTTACATCCTGACTGAGTCTTGTCAGTACATAAAAAAAAGTGATAAAATATGTTGCTATTATAATAATATTAATAAAAATGAGAACTTTAAACAAAAACGTATGTCCAAAATCCAAATCTATGATATAAAAAAAAAACAATATTTTTGAAAAATTTTATACAGCAATTAAAGTAATATGTTTCTAGAATTATAAATCAATTTAGAAAGTTTTGTTAGTGCAGAAATAAAATTAATACATTTAAAATATGAGAGAGTAGAGGTTTAAATAGCGTAATTTATTTCTGTGATTAAAGAGACATTTTTTTTTACATTGAAGGTGTTAATTTTTGTACATTACAAATTAAAACAAGACAAAACACATTCTGATAGTTGTGAGATACAGTGCGTGTGTTTACAATAATTTTGCGCTATAAGACATAATAGAATAAATAATGTCGGTTAATAATCAAAGAAGACTGAGACAGTGGTTAAAGATTTTAAAGTATTATTTTACAAATAAACTGGTGCGTACTTAAAATTAAAAAATATGTGTATACATGATGTAAGTTCATTGATGTATTTACAGTAATACTGTGAATTTTATTTTAACGAGTGTCCAGACGTAATTCTAATAAAAACACTCGAGCACACCCATAATTTTAAATGATTTTGGCTGGTCTAGTTTCCAAAAACTGAAATGGTTCCAAAATGGTTAATCGTCAAATTGTCTCCTACATTGATATTCAAATATATAATATACACACTTACTGATGACCGCATTTATGATATGCAAAACATTTCTTTTATTAACCTAATTATCTAAAAACATACAAAATTCTAAAAATCTAAGCGTCTATGTTAAAGCACAGTGTCAATGACCGTCGGGTGAAGTGAAAGTGAAGCCAACCAACTAACAAAGCATAATCTTTCGAACTTTGAATAAACAAAAGGGTTTATTGTCCGTTTCATTATCGAGAATTATTAACTCCGGGTCGCCGCACGCAGGTTTTATCAACCTAGATTTATTTAGGTTATTATCCATACTTATGAAATTCTTAGAACTAACTTTACTTAACGTTCCCTTTATTGTCTATTAGTATTTGCTTTGATATTATTATTTTATGTGTTAAATGTCACCAAGAAGTGTCATATCCTAGAATAATGCGAGTGTCTAACCTTTCACCTTGTATGTGTCGTTACATTTCAAACAAGCTACATTCAGTTTTAATCGTTCATATAACATGTTTAATATTTCCAGTTTCTCTAAACCGTGAATAAAGGTAAAAATTTGCCGTTCATAAGGTTTTTAGTTTTTTTTTTATGATTATCAAAATTATAATAACGCAAAATATTAGGAACGGCTAAAACTGGATTTAGTTCATTTTGAAATATAACGACACATATATATAACCAGTCTTAACCCGCGGCTGCACTCGCGTTAAAATAAAGTTGACATATCCCTCGGAATACAGTACTTTTATCTACATGAAAAATATCCTATGTTCTTTTCATTATGATCGGTTCAATAGCTAAGACGTGAAAACGTAATAAACAAACAAATATATATACTGACAATCGAATGTATAATATTAGCAAGAATTAAAAATATTACAGTGGTCATTTTAAAAAAATCATCCCAAAAACTGAAATTATTCCGTACCGTACATAAATATCATCTAAGCTTTATTTCACGTCGATAAATTTTTCACTATCAATAATAATAAAAAAATTAAAAATATGTAACAGTAAAATATATTAATTATATTTGACAAAGAAAAAAATAGAATAAGAATAAATGACAAAGTGCAGTATTCGTATTCGTGTATTACTGCAGTATTCGTGCAGTAATTTCTGAACAAATACTAGATATCATGTTGATTTCTTCGCGGTATAATATTATATTTACTTATTCTGTCACACTTTGAAGATTAAAATTAGTAATCGATACCTTTGTTTTCCTCAGTGGGCTCCGTTCTGTTGCTGTCTGAAGACCTCTGCCGAGCGGGAGTGAGGGGCGGCGGTTGAGTTTTGATCACGGTGACATCCGGTCCCGCAGCACTTCCATCTGATGACGTCGACACAGAGTCATCTTGTGCTTTCTCTACTCCGACTTCAGGACCAGACTGCGGATGCTCATCCTATTTAAGTAATGGCAAAATAAATTTCGCCGGTTCTAAAATAAAACTCTTCGATTTTCAACGAAAAAATAAATTAAATTCATTTTGGGAACAATCTGTGAATTAAAGAAAGAAAGAAAAGAAAGAAAGATATATTTATTCAATGCATACAACACGTACTTACAAGAATGTAAGTAATTATTTGTAAAGAAACTTGAAATCTATATTTTAACTTTAAAAAAAATTAAAGCACTTCAAGGGGTCTTCCTAATATTTACAACCTGTTTTTTTTTATATATACGTATTTTCAGATTTTAACGTCTAATTGTTGATTTTTTTTAATAATAATACTAGATACCTTTATTAACATGTAGTAGTAAATGTCTTATTTTATTACTTTGAATTAAAATAACTAAATTAAGGCGTTAAATATTTACTCTTAATTGAAAAAATATACGATAAAATCTGTAAATGAGTATCGATCGAAATGATTTAGATTTAATTGTTTTTTTTTTTCAAATACCTTAGCGTTCTGAAGCTTGTAGTAATGTGGGAGGTGTATAATTTATTTATTCGTAAATGTTTATACATAATTATAGTGATAAATCGTACGTACCGCCTGGTGTTCGCGGTGCGCCGCGTTCCGGCGGAAGTGGTGCGCGCGCGCAGGCTGTTCAGATCGGTCGGCATCTCACGCACTTCCGGTAGGAAAGCGTCATCGGTTGTCGACGGCACTGATTCAGTTTATTATAATTTTACTTAATTTTAAACATTATATCTAGAGATATTATATAAAAAAGTTGCTTTCAATGTCTGTTCTAGAAGGTATATATACCAGGTGAATGTTCAGACAGTAGCTATATTTATGGAGGACACTCTGCAGTCGATTCTCGTTCTGAATCAATTAAAACAATAGGTGTTTAATTTTTGACCTAATTATCTAAAAACATACAAAATTCTAAAAATCTAAGCGTCTATGTTAAAGCAGTGTCAATGACCGTAGGGTGAAGTGAAAGTGAAGCCAACCAACTAACAAAGGATAATCTTTCGAACTTTGAATAAACAAAAGGGTTTATTGTCCATATCATTATCGAGAATTATTAACTCCGGGTCGCCGCTCGCAGGTTTTATCAACCTAGGTTTATGTAAGTTATTATCCATATCAAATTCTTAGAACACACTTTACCTAAGGTTCCCTTTGTTGTCTATTAGTATTTGGTTTTGATATTATTATTTTTATGTGTTAAATGTCACCAAGCAGTGTCATATCCTAGAATAATGCGAGTGTCTAACCTTTCACCTTGTATGTCTAGTTACATTTCAAAAAAAGCTAAATTCATATAACATGTTTAATTTGCCGTTCATAAAGTTTTTTTTTGTACAATTTTGAAGATCTCGTAAAATAACGTAAAATGTTAGAAACGGCACAATATATAACCAGTTTTTACCCGCGGCTGCACTCGCTTTAAAATAAAGTTGACATATCCCTCGGAATATAGTACTTTTATCTATATGAAAAATATGTTCTTTTCATGATGATCAGTTGAATAGCTAAGACGTGAAACCGTAATAAACAAACAAATATATAAACTGACAATCGAATGTATAATATTAGCAAGATTTAAAAATATTACAGTAGTAATAAAAAAAACATCCCAAAAACTGAAATTATTCCGTACCGTACATAAATATCATCTAAGTTTTATCACGTCGATAACATTTTCACTATCAATAATAAATAAAAATTATAAAATATGTAATAGTAATTAATAGAATAAGAATAAATGACAAAGTAAAAATTAAATTATAAAAAACTACCATGGGTTAGTTTTTTAGAAGGAAACAAGATGGCAAATATAATTAAGAATATTGAAATATAACTTACTAAATTCAGTTTAAGTTTTTGGCGGAATTTTAATCCGTCATGTAATGGATTTTATATTTTATTCATAATCTTGTGTTACTTGACTCTATGTTGTGTAAAATTGGTGGTGTTTTATGTAATATACTTTGTTTATTGTGCATAAGTGAAGTGAATGGAAAATAATACCACGGATCGTGAATTCTAAGATGCCACAAAAATTCCCTGGAAAGTTGTAACAAGGGAGCCACCATCTTGTTGGAACATTTACATTGAAATGATCGCACGACACTAACTTGTAATAATGTTAACTACTCGACAATGGCAGTAATAATCGAAAAGATTGGTGGCCAAAAATAAAGTTTAAATTTTTTTTAGTTTAAATAGCCATAGATATAAACTGTGTTCAATTGTCCTTTTGAATTTAAAAGCTCGATGGTCAAATTTGTCTAATGATGCGAGCTCATTGTACAAATGAGTCATGCGTACAATTGTATTGTAGTAAGAAGTATAATTATTGTAAGTTTTATTGATAAATGTTTATGATGATAATCAAAATCGATATTAAAATTTAGAGATTCTAGCAACGAGGAAGATGATATATATTCGTGCAGTAATTTCTGAATAAATACTAAATCATGTTGATTTCTTCGCGGTGTAATATTATATTTACTTATTCTGTCACACTTTGATTATTAAAATTAGTAATCGATACCTTTGTTTTCCTCAGTGGGCTCCGTTCTGTTGCTGTCTGAAGACCTCTGCCGAGCGGGAGTGAGGGGCGGCGGTTGAGTTTTGATCACGGTGACATCCGGTCCCGCAGCACTTCCATCTGATGACGTCGACACAGAGTCATCTTGTGCTTTCTCTACTCCGACTTCAGGACCAGATTGCGGATGCTCATCCTATTTAAGTAATGGCAATATAAATTTCTTCGGTTCTAAAATAAAACTTGTCGATTTTCAGCGAAAAACTTAATTGAATTCATTTTGCGAACAATCTGGGTTTCCAGGACATTATTACCAGCCGAGAAGCTGTTGTCACCCTTCTTGATCTTCTTTGTACACTCCGGACATAACCAGTCTTTACCGGTGCTGGCTGAATCCGATCCCGAGATACATCCTTTATGATATTTAGCGTTACAATTACCGCAACTGGCAATACCGCCTCCAGGTGAAACGAATTTTCCGCAAGCTAAACACTTATTTGCCATAGTGTGTTTCTTGCAATAAAGATAGGTTTTTATATATTTATAGGTATAGATGTCAGGTATATTCAATATACAATCGTGTATAATTATTTCAAATTACCTCCCTTTAGCTAAATGCGTGATTTATTCTGACGCCAGATAAGATGTTGCAATTTATACAGTTATACGTAAAATCAACTGTCACAAACACTAATACACATAACACAGACAGTACAAATACATTTTATAACACTCTTAGACTGAAAATGGGCTAATTAGATAATTTTAAGAATTAAATTTGGCACGGTTACTGCAGTGTATCTATTACGTCCGTGGGTAGTAGTAGTGGGTAGTAGTAGTAGTAGTAATTACGAGATAAAATCGATTATTGGGAACAAGATGGTGGTGGCCCCCTTGTTAGAATTTTCCAGAGAGTTTTTGATGGCATCTCAGAATTCGTACTTCGTGGAATGATGACCCATCCACTTCGTTTCTACACTAACCTATGTGCAATAACCAAACTATATCACGTAAAGTACCACCGAAATTACAAATTATAGTGTCAAATAACATACAAAGTGATAAATAAAATTTGAATAACTAGATGTCAGATCTCGCCAAAAACTCGTTAATAAACTTACTAAAATCATAATAAAATACAGGTTCGTTTTAATATATAACTAACAATTTCCCGCACCTTCAAACGCGTTTTCTATGCAGTAATTATTTTTGTGTCTTTATTTTATATCTATATATATAAACGAATAATAAACTCTTAGATAAGTGACGGATTTTCACGCAAATTTTTATCCCCTTTATCACCCTACAGATTATTTTGCAAAAAATATAAATACATTGCAAAATAAAAGAAACGCGCCAGCAAACTTTAAACTCCAGCGGTGTTATTACAATAAAGTTAAACACGTATTGAACCCTGGTTTTAAAAAGGTCTCATATTAAATGCATCGCGGTCGCTGAATGTTCGCCATCTTGCTCTTTTGTCTCGCTTCGGTTACGTTACGTTAGACTTGTGAAAAAGGATAACGCGAACTTACTTCGGGCTAGCGCGGTGCATTTATTAGGAAACCAAGTATTTAATACGTATTTAACTTTTTTTGTAATAACACGGCGCTGGTTTGCACTGTTCTATGGCATGTCACTCAGTCAGTATTTTCTTTTATATATATAGATATTCTGTTTTTTATTTGTAAAATTCACAAACTTTATGACAATATGTTATAATTTGTTGTCATTTCATTTCGAATAACATAAAAGATTAATAGATAGAATTAGGTAAGCAAAACATAAATACAATATAGCGTAGTGTAAAATAGAATATACTTTACATAAGAAATTAGTAGTAAAGTGTCTCTCCCAGGCAACTTTTGGATAGCCGAGATCAATATCTAGAAAGAAAATCGAGTGTAATTGAGTGTTACAGGAAATTACGTAAATAAATTCAGCATAATGATAAAATGAAACATATGAATAATAATTTTAAATGCACTGTGGTACTGAAATTATAAATACTAAACGAAGAAACATAAATAATATTGAATAATACTAATACATTTTTGGACCCGGTAGGCATGATCTTGTTATATAATGAACTAGCGGGCCCGGCGGACGTTAACTCGCCCTGTAATTAAAAAAGCCTTGTCAAATGATTTACCTAAATCTTCCTAGTGAATCACTTTACTTTATCTATTGATGAAATCTGCATAAACATCCATTTAGTCGTTTTTGAGTATATCGCAAAATCGCGAACAGACAGACAGACAGACAGATGTGGCAGCGGGCTTTATTTTATAATAAGTAATGATATATAAATGTTTATTGAATTAAAAAACGTACTAAAAGGTGCTACTGGGGCTAAAATTTTGATATTATATTAGGTAGTAGGATATTAAAAATATAAGAGAGAAAATTAAAAAACAAAATGTGTCGTAAAGACACACGATATAAGTGAGACTTTTATATTACAGGGAAACATTTAAAAAAAACAACAAAAAGTCAACGTCACACGCTGTGGCATAAACTATGGAGTATACAGGTTCGGAAACGCTGAGACCAGCTACATCTTCAATTACCAATAAATAACCAGCCAATTCCTAAGCTAAGTAGTACGAACAGCAGTTTTAGAAGGCTTATGTCAGAAATCGGGTGTAAATTGAGAGATAAATGTAGTAAATGCGAATCTTATAATATAGCATACACTTTATCAGGGTATTGTTCCCGATGCCAAGTTAGATTTAAATTAACGCTAGCGAAGTTAAACAGCCAGACTTCTCAATATCATATTCATATTTACTGACTGAGGAAATAAAATTTGTTATTCTATTCTATAACAAATTACACATAAATAAGGTATTGAGATGGAGTATTCCTCTCGCGAAAACACATTTGTCTTTCTTTCACGTTTTACATTCAGTTTAGTAAACATAAGCCGCTGTACGTAAAATTTACAGGGTACTTTTTTTTACAACTGTTGTCATACAGCTTTTCGTAATGTTGCCTGCTTTTAAGTTATTAGAATATCCAGATGTTTCTTTGAATTTATCAATCGTTTTTTAAGTGTACCTCTATTTCTCCTGCACGAGCTCCCCTGCGAGCTAAAGAATAACAAATTATTAACCGCTGCAGTTAGTACCCCGCAGGGACAAATAAAGTGACCGATTAATCGACTGTAATTAAATATGAATACTGCATGTAGCCATTCGATGAAATAAATAAATTATATTAGGTAAATTATTACGGTCAGAAATGTTGTTTTTTTAGAAGTTCTTCAGCCTTTCCACTACGAACCCCGTCTATAGTATTAACGAGCTATCAAAACTCAATATAGAGGTAGGATACGATTTCTTTGACTTGTACTGGTCAAATTCTTTAAAATATTATGACTGGATATTTCTTTTTTATGGGGTCGTTGAGGTTTGCATATCTTCTTACAGTTTGATAAAATAATCATATTTTTATTATATTTTGACACGAGAAAATAACGAATCTGGACAATGTAACATATATTTATAAGTAAAAGCGATATAATGATGGCTCGTTATTGTAATGCATTAGGACGATTTATTGATCATGTTATCTCAGATAGTAGAATTCATTGCCTTTTCTTTTTTTTTTCTCCATGGGGGAATCCCTAACGGATATCCATCTCGCCGGGCAGCAGAGGATGGATATGCCCGAGTCGCACGGACTAAAACCCCATGGACTATCTGAGATAACATGATCAATAAATCGTCCTAATGCATTACAATAACGAGCCATCATTATATCGCTTTTACTTATAAATATATGTTACATTGTCCAGATTCGTTATTTTCTCGTGTCAAAATATAATAAAAATATGATTATTTTATCAAACTGTAAGAAGATATGCAAACCTCAACGACCCCATAAAAAAGAAATATCCAGTCATAATATTTTAAAGAATTTGACCAGTACAAGTCAAAGAAATCGTATCCTACCTCTATATTGAGTTTTGATAGCTCGTTAATACTATAGACGGGGTTCGTAGTGGAAAGGCTGAAGAACTTCTAAAAAAACAACATTTCTGACCGTAATAATTTACCTAATATAATTTATTTATTTCATCGAATGGCTACATGCAGTATTCATATTTAATTACAGTCGATTAATCGGTCACTTTATTTGTCCCTGCGGGGTACTAACTGCAGCGGTTAATAATTTGTTATTCTTTAGCTCGCAGGGGAGCTCGTGCAGGAGAAATAGAGGTACACTTAAAAAACGATTGATAAATTCAAAGAAACATCTGGATATTCTAATAACTTAAAAGCAGGCAACATTACGAAAAGCTGTATGACAACAGTTGTAAAAAAAAGTACCCTGTAAATTTTACGTACAGCGGCTTATGTTTACTAAACTGAATGTAAAACGTGAAAGAAAGACAAATGTGTTTTCGCGAGAGGAATACTCCATCTCAATACCTTATTTATGTGTAATTTGTTATAGAATAGAATAACAAATTTTATTTCCTCAGTCAGTAAATATGAATATGATATTGAGAAGTCTGGCTGTTTAACTTCGCTAGCGTTAATTTAAATCTAACTTGGCATCGGGAACAATACCCTGATAAAGTGTATGCTATATTATAAGATTCGCATTTACTACATTTATCTCTCAATTTACACCCGATTTCTGACATAAGCCTTCTAAAACTGCTGTTCGTACTACTTAGCTTAGGAATTGGCTGGTTATTTATTGGTAATTGAAAATGTAGCTGGTCTCAGCGTTTCCGAACCTGTATACTCCATAGTTTATGCCGGAAACCTTTCTGAACTGACTGTCGACTACACGACCGGGTTTTATCATAATCGGCAAAACCAAGTGAGTTATGGATGCAGTTTTCGAATTGTAGTTCTAACGTTATGTATATTGAAAAGAACAATTTATACAAATAAACATTATATGATTGTAAATTAGCGGTATAGTAATTAAATCAGTAGCTTACTTCACAGGCACAAGAATGAATATTAATCATGCAGATAAATACAAGCGGCTATATTATAATAAAATATACCACAATTATGAAAAACTCAATTATACCATAAGTAAAAAGGTGTAGACACGTTACCTACATGATATTTTGAATAAACATATGGCGTGATAACGCACACATACGTAAAGCGATATTGTAACGCCACACTGTCTTAGATAAAATGTGGAAGTAAGATGACATATTCTCAATATCGGTGGTGTAAAAGAAGTAGTTATATGTTGCTTAGATACGGGCGGATTGACGGGGCAGCCGTCACAAATGATCTACAGCTTTTTACTTATAATATCATTGTAAAAAAACTCTTTTAATATCCTCTATGTTATTTTTTGCCGTAAAATGAGTGCGACATATAAATTATACTTCGAAATAATACATCGAAATTTTAAATGTGGTACCGGAGCAATACATAATAGATGAACGATAGTTATATTGATCTAGGTGCTGCCCCACACGACACAAAAGCTAAAAGTAATAAAATTTAAATTATACTTACATAATATGACACCTCATGCCCTAGTTCTAATTTAAATGAATATCGTTTGAAACATATGCCAATTAAATGTAACATTTTCAGTGAACTCCGTGTTATAATGCCCGAACAAACATTGTTACTGCATTGTTTTGTATGTGGTTTATGTAAAGCTCTATTCACGCTGTGTAATATAAATATTAAAACATATATTAAGTATTTATTTAATAATTGTTAAGTAGAGGAAAACCGAAGAAAGTACGGAGAGATTATATGAAAAATTATATTTTATTTATCACTAAATATTATAAAATATAGTTCTCTGCCACGTCTGTATGTCTGTTCGATTGAATAGATTTGCAGCGGTTTTCACCAGTAGATAAAATGATTCACAAGGAGAAGTTAGGTATATATATTGACAAGGTTTTTTTATTATCAGAACGGGACGTCGGCCGGCCTCGCTAGTTTATTCATAAAGAAGCCGACATCTAGTTAATTCTTATTTTTTAACCGACTTCGAAAAAGGAGGAGGTTACTACGTTCGGTTGTATGTATTTTTTTTTATGTATGTTAATCGATATCTCCGTCAATTATGAACCGATTTTAATGATTCTTTTTTTATTTGAATTGGTTATATCCAGAGTTGGTTGACTTCAAATATATTATTAGGTAGCGCGAATATCAATATTTTTTTATTTAATTTGGTTAATTTAATAATTCAGTTATTTTTCACTTTTTAGTGCCGTATTAGTTTTTCACAACGAAGGCGGTTTTTTTTTTTGGATTTTTTTTATTACATATGTAGTTATTACGATGTTGGTTTAGCCCAGTGATTTCCATCACAATAATGTTAATAAACTTGTATGCTTAACAAAACCATGTTTCACTTATGTGTATGTAAATAATTCGTTGAAAATGGATATGAGAGAGGGGAAGAGAAAAATATATCGTGCTAACCCTACTTAGGTGGGATAAAGGTAAGAAAATATTTTTGAAGTGAAACCTCTTTAGGCGCATGAGGGTAAAAATTTTACAGATATAACTTCACACAGGTATGCAACGGAAGTGACGTCATTTGCAGTAAACGCAGATTTTTCATCTATTTTTCAAGTCTCGGAAATCTAAAGTTTTAGATTTGTATAAATATAAACAAGACTTATAAATTAGTTCGCCAAAGAAGTTTCACTTCTGACGTGTACTTTGTACGCACGCACTCTTTTTAAATTAAGTTTATCAAATCCTTAGAGCTGATGTTGTAGCGTAATGTTTCAATACGAAAGTAATTAAAGGACTAATATCGAATTAGAAATAAAGGCAAGTATTACTTAAAGAAAAAGTATTAATTGTAAGTACTTAAAATTCCAAATGTTATCAGTAAAATTGTTATACAATAATGTTATTCTGGTAGACGAGCCTTTATGTAAAGTTAAGGGAAACGTGCATTTTATTGGAGTTTGTATTTTCAGTACGTAAATAACTATCATCCATGCAGTCGCACTGATTTATTGAGTGAACATTATAATATTAGTTAAATATGCTGGTGCAGCAAAGATTATTTCAATTAAAAAATTACTCATGAATTTAAATAGAGTAAATACTTGTAAAACTTTAACTTTCATGATATTAGCTATATATTTCGTTTAAAATACACATATATTCGTAGATCATTTTGGACAGATTAATTCTTTTAAATATGTTTTTTTTATTTTTGGTTTATTATCGCGATAACCGGACATATCCGAGTAAATTGTATATTTAAATTTTTGTAAGTAATAACATTTGTAATTTACAATCAAATTACACTAAGCTAGTCTTTTGTTAAAATTTGAAATAGTTTTAAGACGAATAAAAAAAGGTATAAATGAGAAATAAAATAATAGAGTTAAAAAAAATCGTTTGTCTTCTATCAATTTATGAATTTAAAAACTTTTTTTTAAACATTATTACAAGAAATATTTTTGACAATTCTGGTACCCTATTAATTTCTTATTGTCGCTTACTTCAATAAGCGGTCTGTTGAATGATATAAGCTTTTCGTGTACAAAATTATACATAAGCATCGTTTTAGTTGTTTTTAAGTTAAATCTAAATATACAAACAGACAGACAAAAAAGTTTTAATGTCGTATTCGTGATAAGTCTCCTTTATAAAAGATTGAAAATTCATAAAGTGTACCGATAGAAGTAAGTAAGCTTTATTGATATACTAGCCGACCCGGCAGACGCTATCCCGTCCTAACTTAAAAAAAAACCTTGACAAATTATATACTAAAACCTTCCCCATGAATCACTGTATCCACTGGTAAAAACCGCACGAAAATCCGTTTAGTGGTTTTTGAGTTTATCGCGAACAGACAGACAGACAGACGCGACGGGGAATAAGTAACGGTAATAGTTCTTTTCTTTCTCATATATTTTATTATTGTTTTTATTTTACATTTGCATCCGGTATATATTGTACTGTGGTAAACACCGGAGCATAATTTGTGCATAGGTCGTAAAAGGAATGTGGTTGGCGGACCTTGCTGCACGCCCATTGGTGCACGCGCACGCCACAACGTCGATTATTCAAAATCGAATAACAGATCTGTGAGTGGTCTTACGGGAAAGTCACGATTTTACAAGCGCCAAAACTTAAATATTCGCGAAAAACCCTATCGTGCAATCGTGCTGTACACGGAAACAAACAACCAGCGCCTTGGATACTCAGTATCAAAAATATTGCGGCTCGACACCTCGACTAGAAAGCAGGTACGTCACCACACTATTCCTACGATACAGTTAGTCTGTCTTAAAGACTAACCTTTTGTCCGCGGCGTCACTCGCGCTAACGTAACTTTAATCTATCCCTCGGCACAAGTAAGATTTTTTAATGAGCCGAACAAAATGACCTAAAACGCGTTTTTTGAAGTGAAACTTCTTTAGGCGCATGAGGGTAAAATTTTTACAGATGTAACGTCACGCAGGTATGCATCGGAAGTGACGTCATTTGCAGTAAACGCAGATTTTTCATCTATTTTTCAAGTCTCGGAAATCTAAAGTTTTAGATTTGTATAAATATAAACAAGACTTATAAATTAGTTCGCCAAAGAAGTTTCACTTCTGACGTGTACTTTGTACGCACGCACTCTTTTTAAATTAAGTTTATCAAATCCTTAGAGCTGATGTTGTAGCGTAATGTTTCAATACGAAAGTAATTAAAGGACTAATATCGAATTAGAAATAAAGGCAAGTATTACTTAAAGAAAAAGTATTAATTGTAAGTACTTAAAATTCCAAATGTTATCAGTAAAATTGTTATACAATAATGTTATTCTGGTAGACGAGCCTTTATGTAAAGTTAAGGGAAACGTGCATTTTATTGGAGTTTGTATTTTCAGTATGCAAATAACTATCATCCATGCAGTCGCACTGATTTATTGAGTGAACATTATAATATTAGTTAAATATGCTGGTGCAGCAAAGATTATTTCAATTAAAAAATTACTCATGAATTTAAATAGAGTAAATACTTGTAAAACTTTAACTTTCATGATATTAGCTATATATTTCGTTTAAAATACACATATATTCGTAGATCATTTTGGACAGATTAATTCTTTTAAATATGTTTTTTTTATTTTTGGTTTATTATCGCGATAACCGGACATATCCGAGTAAATTGTATATTTAAATTTTTGTAAGTAATAACATTTGTAATTTACAATCAAATTACACTAAGCTAGTCTTTTGTTAAAATGTGAAATAGTTTTAAGACGAATAAAAAAAGGTATAAATGAGAAATAAAATAATATAGTTAAAAAAAATCGTTTGTCTTCTATCAATTTATGAATTTAAAAACTTTTTTTTAAACATTATTACAAGAAATATTTTTGACAATTCTGGTACCCTATTAATTTCTTATTGTCGCTTACTTCAATAAGCGGTCTGTTGAATGATATAAGCTTTTCGTGTACAAAATTATACATAAGCATCGTTTTAGTTGTTTTTAAGTTAAATCTAAATATACAAACAGACAGACAAAAAAGTTTTAATGTCGTATTCGTGATAAGTCTCCTTTATAAAAGATTGAAAATTCATAAAGTGTACCGATAGAAGTAAGTAAGCTTTATTGATATACTAGCCGACCCGGCAGACGCTATCCCGTCCTAACTTAAAAAAAAACCTTGACAAATTATATACTAAAACCTTCCCCATGAATCACTGTATCCACTGGTAAAAACCGCACGAAAATCCGTTTAGTGGTTTTTGAGTTTATCGCGAACAGACAGACAGACAGACGCGACGGGGAATAAGTAACGGTAATAGTTCTTTTCTTTCTCATATATTTTATTATTGTTTTTATTTTACATTTGCATCCGGTATATATTGTACTGTGGTAAACACCGGAGCATAATTTGTGCATAGGTCGTAAAAGGAATGTGGTTGGCGGACCTTGCTGCACGCCCATTGGTGCACGCGCACGCCACAACGTCGATTATTCAAAATCGAATAACAGATCTGTGAGTGGTCTTACGGGAAAGTCACGATTTTACAAGCGCCAAAACTTAAATATTCGCGAAAAACCCTATCGTGCAATCGTGCTGTACACGGAAACAAACAACCAGCGCCTTGGATACTCAGTATCAAGAATATTGCGGCTCGACACCTCGACTAGAAAGCAGGTACGTCACCACACTATTCCTACGATACAGTTAGTCTGTCTTAAAGACTAACCTTTTGTCCGCGGCGTCACTCGCGCTAACGTAGCTTTAATCTATCCCTCGGCACAAGTAAGATTTTTTAATGAGCTATATCCTTTTCTGTGCCTTTGACAACAAAAACCGGCCGCAAAACCTCCCCAATATACACACGTGGATATACACAACGTCGATTATTCAAAATCGAATAACAGATCTGTGAGTGGTCTTACGGGAAAGTCACGATTTTACAAGCGCCAAAACTTAAATATTCGCGAAAAACCCTATCGTGCAATCGTGCTGTACACGGAAACAAACAACCAGCGCCTTGGATACTCAGTATCAAGAATATTGCGGCTCGACACCTCGACTAGAAAGCAGGTACGTCACCACACTCATGAATTTAAATAGAGTAAATACTTGTAAAACTTTAACTTTCATGATATTAGCTATATATTTCGTTTAAAATACACATATATTCGTAGATCATTTTGGACAGATTAATTCTTTTAAATATGTTTTTTTTATTTTTGGTTTATTATCGCGATAACCGGACATATCCGAGTAAAATGTATATTATTATTTATATATTTTTGTAAGTAATAACATTTGTAATTTACAATCAAATTACACTAAGGTAGTCTTTTGTTAAAATTTGAAATAGTTTTAAGACGAATAACAAAAGGTATAAATTTAATTTCAAGTTTTGAGAATGTTGATAGGTTGATATCACAGTAGAATTTAAATTAAATAAATACAAAATCCATGTGGTCGGGATGAACGGCAACGTCTATGTATTAAAAGTATATATAAATGACTACAAGAAACGCTAAGCTGAAATTTATTGATAGTGCTAACTCTACGAGTGGCTCGACAAACTAAATATATCCCGTGTCACCTTTGAATAATTGCGAATCTGGAAGTCGTTTCCAGATGTTGAATAAAATTGATGAGTGCGTTTTATCAGTCGCAACGTATTGATTCGGTACACCAGATAACTCAATTTACTCGATCTATATCGCTTTAAGTTTGGGAACGTCGCATTTTGTATATTATATGAATTTGTTTTATGGATAGATCTAATATTTAAACACAGTAAAATAGTAACTGAAATGCGACGTTGCGAGATCACACCATGAATTATCCTCGCTGTTGAATTATGTACAACAACACTATTTCTAATCTGGGACCACCGCGATCCTGTAGCGCTTCTGGGATGTTAGCATATGCCAGGGTTGATGTTTTTTATGCTATCATAGCTAAGAGGATAATATCTATCCTGGGTATGAACGATCAGTACCAGCCTGTCTCTCTAAACAGAGCGTGCTCACGCCCACGCCCGCGTAACCACAGAAAACGCCGCCGTGGTTTGGGGGTAAATTTCGCTTCCGCACACCAGACTAGGCCCCCTCGGCAGCGGTTCAAGCCTAGGTCCGTTCCCTCGGCGTGGATCCCTTGAGTACGCTGCTCGCGCGATACAGTGACACAATATCTTACAACACTGGAACAACATTACACATATCACCTCCACACATGTGCACGCACACATGCTTACACGTGAAAGTGGAAGAGTTTTTTTATTTTTGTTTTTCCCTTATTGAATTGGAACAGTTTAGAAAAATTATCCAACACAAAATACATATAAGTGTTGTTGAGGTATGTATGCTTGGTACACATATATGTTTCAATAACTCATATAAGTATGAATATGTAGCTAAGCTTAGGTTAGCTCAAATAGGTCGCGAATTGCATCAATCAGGCAAAAGCGCAAGCTGAGGTGAGCCGCGCACCCTTGAGCTAGTTGTCAAAATAAAATCGACTGAGTGCCTTAAGCGCTCGCGTTAGTAGTCCAGTGAAGCTGTTAAGACTTTGCTAGGTCAATAGCGTAGTCAGTTCGAAAAAAATCTAACCTAAATCTAAATGATAGACATGTACGATAGTATTTTCATGAATCATTGAATATCGGTTGTATTATAATACTGTGATGTTCATCTTATTTCATATTTATACAACTCTGTATTAAAAGCCATATTAATATAATTGCTCAATTATATTTTAAAACTTTTTTTTATGAACCCTTGTCTGATAAATAAATTATAATAATAAATTCAGAGCGCTAACTTGAGATTTCCGGTATTAATGTAAGTTGTCTGTTCTTACTTGGCTGTGGTAAGGGTGTTGTTCGAGCATTACGGTCACGGAGTTAAATTTACTAGAATAGCTTACGTCGGAGGGGTGGGAGGCGTGCTCGTCCTCCTCTTGGACGGGGCGCACGGTGAAGCGCGCCGCCGCGCCCGTTTCGCTGTCCGACAGCACCTGCCGTGTGTCACATCTCATTCGAAAAGGATGTCCGAGGTAGTGCACATTATTTACTACAAGAATTTGCTCGCGGTTTCGTTAGCATTAATGTAGAATTCGAAAATAAATCACAGCCCAAGTTACTCATTGATAATGTAGCTTTCTACAGCTGAAAGAGTCAAATCTTTTTACTTTATAACAGTAGTGTAGATTGAGGTATATTTCTAGTACATGTTAATTTAGTTCAAGAAACGACCAGTGTCTACAACTGTCAGTGTAATATAATAAGGTGTTATGTTTCGTTAGGTATGAATGTTTGCATGTTGTTGTAAGTTACAAATCAATATATAAAAAATATTTGTATTTATTAAGAAACTTTAAAGGATTAGCGAATGAAAATAATATAAGGCAGTGTAATGTATCTGTAGATTTTTTGTATCATATGACTCGCGGTTTAATTTCAACGGTCGCACGGTTCGGACATCCTTATGAAATGGCATATCCAGTCAAACGTACCTGGCGTTTATATCACTGAGGCAAAAGTTTCAATTTATACAAAGTTACCGGCGTAAATCGGACTTGATTAATATCTATAACAGTTCCAGTAACTTTGATAATACATTTAGTATAATTGTTATTTGAAAAAAAGCCCACATGTACGATAGTATTTTCATGAATCATTGAATATCGGTTGTATTATAATACTGTGATGTTCATCTTATTTCATATTTATACAACTCTGTATTAAAAGCCATATTAATATAATTGCTCAATTATATTTTTAAACTTTTTTTTATGAACCCTTGTCTGATAAATAAATTATAATAATAAATTCAGAGCGCTAACTTGAGATTTCCGGTATTAATGTAAGTTGTCTGTTCTTACTTGGCTGTGGTAAGGGTGTTGTTCGAGCATTACGGTCACGGAGTTAAATTTACTAGAATAGCTTACGTCGGAGGGGTGAGAGGCGTGCTCGTCCTCCTCTTGGACGGGGCGCACGGTGAAGCGCGCCGCCGCGCCCGTTTCGCTGTCCGACAGCACCTGCCGTGTATCACATCTCATTCGAAAAGTATGTCCGAGGTAGTGCACACTATTTACTACAAAAATTTGCTCGCGGTTTCTTTAGCATTAATTTAAAATTCGAAAATAAATCACAGCCCCAGTCAAATCTTTTTACTTTATAACAGTGGTGTAGATTTAGGTATATTTCTAGTACATGTTAATTTAGTTCAAGAAACGACCAGTGTCTACAACTGTCAGTGTAATATAATAAGGTGTTATGTTTCGTTAGGTATGAATGTTTGCATGTTGTTGTAAGTTACAAATCAATATATAAAAAATATTTGTATTTATTAAGAAACTTTAAAGGATTAGCGAATGAAAATAATATAAGGCAGTGTAATGTATCTGTAGATTTTTTGTATCATATGACTCGCGGTTTAATTTCAACGGTCGCACGGTTCGGACATCCTTATGAAATGGCATATCCAGTCAAACGTACCTGGCGTTTATATCACTGAGGCAAAAGTTTCAATTTATACAAAGTTACCGGCGTAAATCGGACTTGATTAATATCTATAACAGTTCCAGTAACTTTGATAATACATTTAGTATAATTGTTATTTGAAAAAAAGCCCACAGTAGAAGGAGCACAGAAAACAAATAAATAAGTTCGGATAGAGCTATTAGATGGATTAAACACCAAATACATTTGAAAGGTGGGAAAGAAACCCAGAATTTAACTATTAAATTGTGGAAATCTTAAAACATTACATAATAAGAAATAAGTCTTTCATTATAAGAGTGTCATCGTTTATTTTTGCTTTGAATATACCTACAGTTTATATATTGTTGTTGGCAATCTTCGATCAACAATAACTAGATAAAGGGTCGGCGCGAAAAATACGTCTCGGTAAATAAGAGCTCACTTGAAATGTGTGCCGTTATTTTGTTTAGTTTGTTTGAAACACAGCCAATGTAAGCACGTTTCACATGCCGCAGTGTATTCAAAAGATGCAAAAATAATACCCGAAAAAGCAATTTAACAGCCGGAGTATCTTACTTTCGCTAAATACGTGTTGAATAAGTTATATTTTAAGGTTTAAACTAACAAATAATATCAAATTTTGAACAAAATTACCGATTTTAAACCTATGATACAAATGTTTGGCCTCGCCACGCACAATAACGGGAAAACGTACTTTATTCATTACGTGTTAAGGTTGAATTCACACTAAATGTTGTTTATGTCGTCTTTTCATTTGCGAGGGGAGTAATTTATTGCTTTGCTCGTTTTATCGTAAGTATTAGATAATATTTTGAACATTTGTGACTTTATTACTACGTGTTATGGTTGTAATTAGGTTGAACTTAAAACTTTTTTGCTCCCTTTCTTAGTAAACAAATAGCTACACATAAGTATATATTTACGCGGACTGTTTTTAGCATCGATTTTGTACGTAACGCTTTATCTAGTTATTGTTGATCGAAGTTGGCAACATAAGGATAACAAGTTGGGTACAAATTATAGAACATGTCTTTCTAGATCTTGAAAAAATACACATTTACATTGACTATAATAAACAATCAATAATTTAGATAAATGACTTTAAATACACGTGCATTAAAAATACAAATAAGTAAAGCACTCTTATAATGAGAAAAGTAAAGAAGAGCACATTAAAATAGCAAAAAAAAGAGTATACACGTCTAATTTAAAATTAGGAACCTATGGTTTTTGTTGGAGAAAATGTAATATCCATCATCGAAGACATGCCGTTAGAGATAGAACATAAAATAATGCAGCGACATCAGAAGCAATGTAAACCTTTTGTACAATTAATATTGAAGTACACAAACGACATTCATTCTCCAAATTTTTTAATTTTTATATACACTATTATTTCTATATCAGCAATTATTAATTATGTATAAAAAATAATAGAAAAATGTTTAAAAAATATCACTAAAACTTTGTTTGTAAATCTTTGCCTACAAATAGGATCTAAAATGATATTTGACAATGTAAACATAAATACAAAGATTAGTAGGACATTATTCTTTTGGTCAAAAATATTTTATTATGTTTTAAGAATTATTACATTAGTCGTTACTTTAAATCTTGTAAATTTAATAGAACTACAGTTTACGAAGTATGGTGGAACGGGAAAACGTACTTTATTCATTACGCGTTAAGGTTAAATTTACACTAAATGTTGTTTATGTTGTCTTTTCATTTGCGAGGGGAGTAATTAATTGCTTTGCTCGTTTTATCGTAAGTATTAGATAATATTTTGAACATTTGTGACTTTATTACTAGGTGTTATGGTTGTAATTATGTTGAACTTAAAACTGTTTTAAAACTTTTTTTCTCCCATTCTTAGTAAAAACAAATAGCTACACATAAGTATATATTTACGCGGACTGTTTTTAGCATCGACTTTGTACGTAACGCTTTATCTAGTTATTGTTGATCGAAGTTGGCAACATAAGGATAACAAGTTGGAAACAAATTATAGAACATTTCTTTCTTGATCTTGAAAAAATACAGACTTACATTGACTATAATAAAAAATCAATAATTTAGATAATTTACTTTAAATACACGTGCATTAAAAATATAAATAAGTAAAGCACTCTTATAATGAGAAAAGTAAAGAAGATCACATTACAATAGCAAAAAAAAGTATACACGTCTAATTTAAAGCTTATGGGTTTATATTTAATATCCGTCATCGAAGACAAGCCGTTATTGATAGAACATAAAATAATGCAGCGACATCAGAAGCAATGTAAACCTTTTGTACAATTAATATTGAAGTACACAAACGACATTCATTCTCCAAATTTTTTAATTTTTATATACACTATTATTTCTATATCAGTAATTATTAATTATGTATAAATAATAATAGAAAAATGTTTAAAAAATATCACTAAAACTTTGATATTTGACAATTTTGTCTACATACTAAGTTAATTAAGTTAAGTTAATACTAAGTTGAGTAGGAGATTATTCTTTTGGTCAAAAATATTTTATTATGTTTTAAGACAATTCTAAGGCAATTCTAACGATTTTACAATTAAACCATACGAAGGAAACTTTAACTTGTCTACATTAAATTTTCCTTACATCCGTAACATTATTAAAGGATTTAGTTGCTGAATCAGGGATGTTAGGAAAAATATTCTCATTACTCTACTGCGTAATTATTTATTCTATAGCATTGTAAATTTTAACAGCATTCTATAGCGATGTAGATTTCAGGATCCAATGACAATTGTCATACAAGTCTACTGACCTCCGATCTATCGCTGGCTGTCCTGAGCCTCGCAGGCCCCGCCTGGAAGCTCGGCGGTGGAGGCCCGAGCGTGTCTGTCGACCCCCTATTCACTAGAGAGGGATGCGTCGCCATGAACCGATGTATCACAGCCAAATGGTTCATAGTTTGCTCCGCTATATCTTCTAACTTCCTTAATCTAAATTCTACGCTCTGTAGAAATGAAACTAAATTTAATTCCTATTCATTAAAAGCCCTTGAAATCAGAGTTCTCTTTAATTAAATTTCGATATATACGTAAATTATAAGCGTCGGGTAATATTAGGCGTTCCTAAACATAAACTCATAACGGTACATCAAACCAAAAACCTTACTCGTCCCATAGTTTTTAAAGTTGAATTTAGACTTCCTTTTATTCTAAAGCCACTAAATGTATGCATATATCTAAACTCACCTGCATAGATTGTATTTGGCAATTAGCTTTTTGATTCAAGTCTTCCATTTTGGTCGTTATATGTTCTACTCTATCAGTTGTATTTCTTACCCTCTCTTCTATTGAATTAGATAACTTTACTTCCTGAAATCGGAAATATCAAAGTATAAGAGAAAATACCTTAAAATCAATGAAATGTTTTAGAGAGACTATAGATTTTGAGACGACCTACAGTCCGATACTCTGTTCGTGTCTTTAAAATCTGTTTTATCTATTTAGTTCTGTCTCAATTATTGCGAATTAATGTGTTACAAAAGGAAAATGCTGTATTTAATCATAAACTATTTACCCATGTAGATTGCGAAGTGATTTCTTTTGAATTGTTCGTTTCTAGAAGCATACATATGACCTGTTCTATTTTTACATTTTGGTCGTTATATGTTCTACTCTATCAGTTGTATTTCTTACCCTCTCTTCTATTGAATTAGATAACTTTACTTCCTGAAACGGAGTATCAAAATATAAGAGAAAAAAACTTAAAATCAACGGAACATATTCGAGAGATTATAGATTTTGGGACGACCTAAAATCGGTTATTCTGTTCGTATCTACTAAATCTATTTAGTTAAAAAATATTACATTAATAGTGTGTTATAGAGAAACCTCAAATATTGTCCATTTGTTACAATGTTTAATGTTACAGTGGAATGTATTGAATCATAAATTATTTACCATGTAGTTTCCGATGTTATTTCTTCTGAATTGTTTGTTTCTAGAAGCATACATATGACTTGTTCTATTTTTATTATACTATCCGAAATTATAGCACTTACTTGTTCCCTAAAATACCCTTCGACGCATTCTTCCTCAAAGTCATACAATCTCTCCATGTCTTCTTTCTCCAAGAACAATTTAAGACCGTTGTCGTATTGGAATCGTTTATGGGAGACATTCCTGGTCACCCATTTCCCAACCGCGTACATATGACAGAATATTATAAGCGGCGGCGGAAGAACTGGCTTCTGTTCGTACTCCATTACTACCGTGAATCTTTGGAACATCCATACCTATCGTAACAGTAAGAATTAGTTAAAGAACACGAGTAGTTGATTCCTCTGTATATTTTAAATCTTCTTCACTATTTACTAAACCAGATTATAAGAATTTTAAATATAATTGTCATACAAAGGCAATAAGGTTGCCATATGTTGTAAACTTCGTACTATCTAGAGAACGTGTTTAATGTTTATTACATATACTTTTTGTTCGAATGTATGTTTCTTTTGGTATATATAAACTTTATTTAGTATTATTGAAACATGAATGGACTTAGAGTTGACTAATTGGTGTTTCTTTAATCTAATACTGTACTTTTGCCTTTTGGGTATTTTACATTAGATAAAGAATTTCTAAAATTGTTTTTTTTTTTTAATTTAAGACAGTAGGCGCATCACATATTAAATGGTTATATAATCGCCCATGGACAACTGCATCACCAGTTTTTAATGGCGTATTCGTTTAAATGAACAAACTTATCTATAGCAGATCTAAAGCAAATTATAAACTATATTGATATTATTAATATCGACGCTTGAAGGTCAAAATGTACTTACTAATGTTAATATATAATATGTAGTTAAAATGCCTAGTGAACACAAAAAAGCAGTAAATTATTAAAATGGTTATCCTTATAAATTCTTTAACTTTAGATCGGATTGCAGGAATAAATAAACATGAGCATGCATCACGCATGCACGAAAATAATAATATAATAATGATAATATTAAATATTACGCATTGTTATGTTGAAATCATTAGAACAACGATTTCAATGATGTGGCAAAAACAAAAGAAGCAAAATGAAACCTGATGCGAGACTTCGTTGACTTCATTAAATATATTGTTAAAGACCGCAATTAGGAGATTAATAAGCAATATATTTGCGATCAGCAGGTACGCAGTCATGGCGATCGGCGTGATCCATCTTCCGGTGACGCATTTCCGATCATTAAGGCCCTTGCCGCAGTCTGGATCGATTTCCGTCGCGAAAACTTCACCGTACAACATGAAGTACGGTTGGAAGAATATCTACAAATAATATAACTTATTTTGGCAACAAATAAAAAAAAAACCAAATTAATAAAGTCTATAAAAAATTAAGCGACAATCGGATTTCAGGATAGGGCGAGTACTTAGGGTATCAAAATAATTTGGTCGTAAACTAAATGATTTTACTACAAGCAGTACGATAACTAATTAAAAGTCAATAAAATAACTAAAATTACAAAACTAAGGAATACATAATGAAATAACGCAAAAAGGACTCTGATAATCAAAACCTATTTACGCGGACAACTATAAAAAGTTTAAGTGCTAAATTACACGTAGAAAACAAACTTAAAATAATAGAGATGCCTGTGACAAATGCAACTAAAAAAGCAACAGAACCAACTGCTGTCTACACGATCTCCGTAATACAAATCAACTGGAATCTCGCAACAGGTCTACGAACAAAGCTAAATAATGAGTTGAAACAACGACAACAAGATCTATGCGGTAAACCCGTTAACCTGATGCGACACGCCGTTCACTTCTATGAAGATGTTATTGAATACGGCGATCAGGAGGTTCACGAGTAAAATGTTAGCGATGAGGAGGTAAACGCTCATGACCAACGGTGGGACCCAGTGGCCCACGCGGCACTCCTCGAGGCCAGGCAGGCCGCAGGGAGGGGCCATTTGCTCGGCGAACACTTCACCGTATAGCATGAAGTAAGGTTGGAAAAACACCTGGAAACGTTAGTACTGTTTGGATAGACATTTTAGAAGTATTACGTAGTCTTAAAAATTTGCCTTTTTGTGGTTTTAGCTCGTAGATTACTTCTATTTTATTCGAGTATAGACTATATTATTATACGTTACAAAAATCCACAGACTATACTATACGTTATAACAATATCATTACATAGTATAAAACAAAGTCCCCCACCGCGTCTGTCTGTCTGTCTGTTCGCGATAAACTCAAAAACTACTGAACGGTTTTATGCGGTTTTCACCAGTAGATACAGTGATTCATGGGGAAGGTTTTGGTATCTAATTTGTCAAGGTTTTTTTTATAGTCAGGGCGGGACAGCGTCTGCCGGGTCCGCTGGTGTATTATATAATAGAATGCTTTTTTTTTCTCGAACTGACTACGCTATTGGCCTAGCAAGGTCTTAACAGCTTCACCGGACTGCTTCTTATCTTATACGTAAAAGCTAACTAGTTACAAAATGGCTTTGTTGGGATTTGCGAAAGTACCTTATTTATTCTGTCAATAAATATAATCCAAATTTTATTTATTTATTATAAAATTAACAATAATTCCATTTCCAGTTATATATTACAGCATTTTAAGGTCCATTTCATTCGATTAGAAATAATGTAGGATAAGATTTAAAATTCAGTAATTTGAATGAATAAAGTCATTATTAGGTGTGTACACGAAAATATATATTTACTGGCTTCTGCTCGCGACTTCGCTCGCACATTTTAACATTCTCTCTGAAACAGTACTTTTTCACTGGTTGAAAGGGTGTGATGTCCTTTTCTGAATATCTGGCAAAGTGTATGCAAAATTGCACTTTTACGACTTAACGTACACAGAAATTGAAGATCTCCTTAAACCATAATATGCATGATAGTCCTTAGGTACATTGAGACACACTCATGTACACTTATTCACACACGCATCCTACACACACGCACACTTAAATACACGCACACACACACACACGTAAACTAGCGCACAAGTATTTTGTATTAAATTATATTAAAATCTAGTATGTGTTTAAATTCATACGGTGGGCGTTAACATCTGTGATACAGTTACTATTGATACGATGATAAACTATCGTATTTAATACATAGGTTATTCAATTAAATTCAATGTCATAGATCAAGTAACTATCTTTGTCATTTGCTTTGTTTTAATAAATATTATTATTATTTTTGCATGATAATCGGTGAAGTAGTAAAGGCGTGAGAGCGTAACAAACAAACAAACAAACTTACTCTAGCATTTGTAATATTGGTAAGAATGTACTATGTATATAATATAAAGAATTCACCAAATATTTAACAGACAACCGTGTTTCCATATTTTGTAGTGTTGTGTAAATAAAAACAACTTCGAAAAGAATGTATTCTTATATGTATACACGACACAATAAAAAAATGTAACATAAGACATACTTTTATAGCACTTAAAGTATGCACACGGCTCCGCATGCCCCACTCCTTTACGGCAAGTAAACACACATCGCTAAACGATTAATATTTATAAAAAATGTAGTTAAAACTTTAATAAATTTATATTAAATGCAAAATACATGATGATTTTTTAAGATACAGACTAAGTGCCTGAGTTATTAAACAAACAAAAATTAATATACAAATCTAGCTGGTAGTTTTCGCGTGATGCACGCAGGACGGCAGACCTTTACCATGACGTTTATGAGTGCCTTATTAGGGCCTAAATTGAATAAAGTGGTTTTTGGTAAAGGTCTGCCGTCCTGCGTGCATCACGCGAAAACTACCAGCTAGATTTGTATATTAATTTTTGTTTGTTTAATAACTCAGGCACTTAGTCTGTATCTTAAAAAATCATCATGTATTTTGCATTTAATATAAATTTATTAAAGTTTTAACTACATTTTTTATAAATATTAATCGTTTAGCGATGTGTGTTTAGTCAAAATGTCTTTTTTATTTACATGTGTGTATATGTTGTGTAAAATTGAAGCAGTAGTGCGAGTAATACATATTTTAATTAATTTAATGTACTTCTAATGCATTTTATATAAAATAAATAGCTTTCTGCACTTCTCCTCCATATAAACATTGACTATGCCAAATTTCACTTTCATCCGTCCGCGCATTTCTCTTGAAAAGGGGTACAAAGTTTAGGCTTCACGTATTAATATATATGATAATTACTATTAAAAGTACCCTTTCGAGATTGCCTTTGCTATTATATCATTTTGTTAGAGTCTAGCCGTGCTTTTTAAAATTGTACCTCTTTTCTATAGGTTCGCGTTACAAATAATATATGTGTAATCAAGCAGACAATAAAACAGGATTTTTTTTTTTTTTCCAATAAACAGTATTACATGGATACTGAAGAGTACTGGAACGGTTTTCAATAACAGCACTGTTGTCACAAAAGGCTTTATCATATAATTGCTTACCTCTCTTATCAAATACCAACTCGCTTCTTTATCAGGATAGAGTATCGCCTGTCGGGCCACGCCGAATGACATCAATACGACGAGCAATAACACCACAAAGTATATCATGTTCTTGACCATTTTACCCATCATTGTGACCAGAGGACCTGAACAGAAACTCATCATTTACATTTGTAATGGTGGTAGAGCCACGCTGAAACTCTATGACTCGTTTCAGCATGAATGGGTCGGCTCGCCCGGGGTAGTACCACCCTCTCACAGAAAACCGACGTGAAGTAACAGTGCTTGCATTGCTTGCGTTCGGTCAGTGAGAGCGCCGGAGGACCACCTCCCCTCCCCTTTCCACTCTCCTCTCCCACTCCCTCCCCTAACCCTTCCCCCAAAGGTTGGCAACGCACCTACGACTCCTCTGGTGTTGTTAGTGTCCATGGACGGTGGTGATCACTTAACATCAGGTGACGAAACTGTTCGTTTGCCACCATGACATAAAAAAAAAAACGAAAAAGAGGACCAAAATATGTAAAACTCGATGAACCCCCATTTGCACGACTGCCTTGCGTTAAATTGAGGCTTTTAATATAAAAATGGGAAACGTTAAGAGATCATAAAGAAGGGATAGACGGCTTTCTATTTATTGACTATGCCAAATTTCACTTTCATCCGTCCGCGCATTTCTCTTAAAAAGGGGTACAAAGTTTAGGCTTCACGTATTAATATATATGATAATTACGATTAAAAGTACACTTTCGAGATTGCCTTTGCTCGTATATCATTTTGTTAGAGTCTAGCCGTGCTTTTTAAAATTGTACCTCTTTTCTATAGGTTCGCGTTACAAATAATATATGTGTAATCAAGCAGACAATAAAACAGGATTTTTTTTTTTTTTCCAATAAACAGTATTACATGGATACTGAAGAGTACTGGAACGGTTTTCAATAACAGCACTGTTGTCACAAAAGGCTTTATCATATAATTGCTTACCTCTCTTATCAAATACCAACTCGCTTCTTTATCAGGATAGAGTATCGCCTGTCGGGCCACGCCGAATGACATCAATACGACGAGCAATAACACCACAAAGTATATCATGTTCTTGACCATTTTACCCATCATTGTGACCAGAGGACCTGAACAGAAACTCATCATTTACATTTGTAATGGTGGTAGAGCCACGCTGAAACTCTATGACTCGTTTCAGCATGAATGGGTCGGCTCGCCCGGTGTAGTACCACCCTCTCACAGAAAACCGACGTGAAGTAACAGTGCTTGCAGTGCTTGCGTTCGGTCAGTGAGAGCGCCGGAGGACCACCTCCCCTCCCCTTTCCACTCTCCTCTCCCACTCCCTCCCCTAACCCTTCCCCCAAAGGTTGGCAACGCACCTACGACTCCTCTGGTGTTGTTAGTGTCCATGGACGGTGGTGATCACTTAACATCAGGTGACGAAACTGTTCGTTTGCCACCATGACATAAAAAAAAAAACGAAAAAGAGGACCAAAATATGTAAAACTCGATGAACCCCCATTTGCACGACTGCCTTGCGTTAAATTGAGGCTTAATATAAAAAATGGGAAACGTTAAGAGATCATAAAGAAGGGATAGACGGCTTTCTATTTATTCTATTAGAGTTTTTATAACAGTGTCATAATAGCGCCCGCATTTATGGGGCTTTGAATCGACATAAAGATAAATAAAAATATATTTGATAATTGAATTAATTACATGCTTTTATTACTTTTCTTTAACTCGGTGGTTTTCCAACTCGTCATCTAAAAGTGCGAAATATAAACAATAAAAAATTGAAGTTTATTTAAAGATTTTTTTTTTAACTTAAGCTTTGTCTTTAGTACACATTTTTATTGAAATCATTACAATCAGAAGTACAGTCTCGAGCTTGCCTTCGCTCAATGTCTTTTTTGCTAGCGGTTAATAGTACTATTATTGCTTTCTAAAAATGTGCCTCTTTTTCGTAGACTTGCGTTTAAAAAAAAGAAAAGGCAGTCCAGAAGTGACAACTCCAAACAACTGAATGGCACTCCGAATAATAGTTATATTCTTTTTATAGAGTTTATTACATCAATACGACGAGCAATAACACCACAAAGTATATCATATTCTTGACCATTTTACCCATCATTGTGACCAGAGGACCTGAACAGAAACTCATCATTTACATTTGTAATGGTGGTAGAGCCACGCTGAAACTCTATGACTCGTTTCAGCATGAATGGGTCGGCTCGCCCGGTGTAGTACCACCCTCTCACAGAAAACCGACGTGAAGTAACAGTGCTTGCAGTGCTTGCGTTCGGTCAGTGAGAGCGCCGGAGGCCCACCTCCCCTCCCCTTTCCACTCTCCTCTCCCGCTCCCTCCCCTAACCCTTCCCCCAAAGGTTGGCAACGCACCTACGACTCCTCTGGTGTTGTAAGTATCCATGGATGGTGATGATCACTTAACATCAGATGACCAACCTGTTCGTTTACCACCTATGACATAAAAAAAATGATTAATTCATGCTTTGCTCTCAATAGGATTTTGCGCTTGAATCTCGTCCAATGAGATCCATCTCAATCTTCTCCTTAAATCTCATGTTAGACGACTACGCGGCTTAAGGTGATGACAGCATGTTAAATTTAGAGGACTGCCTTTTAACATCAGCTGCAAGAATACACAAATGAGTATTTGGCGACGAATTTTCCACTTAAAGATCATAGCTAGCTTTGAAAAACGCTACCAAAATAGAGTAGTTTTGTGATAGGTTTTCCTCCAACAAAAGCTCTGGTTCTCCGCAAGATACGAACCTTCAACTTTAAACGACGGGGTACTCGAAAATCCAATCACTAATGTATCAAGCGGGGCGATTTGTTTTTTACTTAATTCTATCTATAGATAACGCATAAACAAAACCCTTCATAGTGAGTTTTTTTTATGGCACAGGAAACGGAGTTTTGAAATTAGGTAAAATATATGACTCAAACTAGTTAATAATTTATTAGATAAATATGTTATCCTAACTTTTGTGGTCACTGAGAATATAATAATCGGTTTTCGCTCGTGACTTCGCTCACATTAATAGTATGTTTAACCCATCCCTCATAGAACGATACTGTTTTTTTGGGCTAAAAGTTTTTTATATAGCCTTTTCATTATTTGCCTTTATTACCTTTCGCTTACAAAACTTTGTAATGATCAGTTCAGTAGTTAGATCGTAATAAACCAATAAACAAACAAAATCATTTAACCATTAACATTAAAAAATAATTTCGAAAAAATTTCCAAAATATGTAAAACTCTTTATTTGATGAAGCCTCATTTGCACGACTGCCTTGCGTTAAATTGAGGCTTAATATAAAAAATGGGAAACGTTAAGAGATCATAAAGAAGGGATAGACGGCTTTCTATTTATTCTATTAGAGTTTTTATAACAGTGTCATAAAAGCGCCCGCATTTATGGGGCTTTGTATCGACGACATAAAAACAAACAAAAAATATATTTGATAATTAAATTATGTTTTTTTTTTAACTTTTTTTTCACTCAGTGATCTGCAAACTCGTCATGCATGAGAGCCAAATATAATCAATACAGAATTGAAATTTATTCAAAGATATTTTTTTAAACTTAAGCTTCACCTTTAGTACATACATTTTTGTCGAAATCTTTACGATTACAAGTACTATACTCGAGAGTGCCTCTGCTAAATATGTATTCTTTTTCCGAGCGGCTAACCGTGCTACTGTGACGTTCTAAAAATGTTTACATAGGCTTGCATTTAAAAAAAAAGAAAAGGCAGTCCAGAAGTGACAACTCCAAACAACTGAATGGCACTCCGAATAATAGTTATATTCTTTTTATAGAGTTTATTACATCTTTTGTAGGTGGTAGATCCACGCTGAAGCTACTACTGGTTGCAGCATGAATGGGTCGGCTCGTCCGGGGTTGTACCACCCTCTCACAGAAAACCGACGTGAAGTAACAGTGCTTGCATTGTTGCGTTTCGTTCGGTCAATGAGAACGCCGGATACCCACTTTCCCGCCCCTCCCTTCCCCCCCTCCAAACACAAGCCGGCAACGCACTTGCAATCCCCTTGGTGTTGCTAGTGTCTATGGACAGCGGTAATCACTTACCATCAAGTGAACCGCCTGTTCGTTTGCTCCCTATAATATATTTAAAAAGAATCTACTATAGTTACATTTTTTTATAAATAATGCATGGAGGTATATCTATGTACATATATACACAGTATACATACAGCCCATGCGAAGCATGCGGTGACGATGACACGAGTTTCACGCTTTTTGTTCAGCCAAAAAGTACACATATATACACAGTACACATATAGCACATGGAGAGCGTTCGGTGACGATGACGCGAGTTCTATGATTTTTGTTCACCCAAAAAAGTGCTGAACGTGCAAGAATACACAAATGAGTATTTGGCGACGAATTTTCCACTTAAAGATCATAGCTAGCTTTGAAAAACGCTACCAAAATAGAGTAGTTTTGTGATAGGTTTTCCTCCAACAAAAGCTCTGGTTCTCCGCAAGATACGAACCTTCAACTTTAAACGACGGGGTACTCGAAAATCCAATCACTAATGTATCAAGCGGGGCGATTTGTTTTTTACTTAATTCTATCTATAGATAACGCATAAACAAAACCCTTCATAGTGAGTTTTTTTTATGGCACAGGAAACGGAGTTTTGAAATTAGGTAAAATATATGACTCAAACTAGTTAATAATTTATTAGATAAATATGTTATCCTAACTTTTGTGGTCACTGAGAATATAATAATCGGTTTTCGCTCGTGACTTCGCTCACATTAATAGTATGTTTAACCCATCCCTCATAGAACGATACTGTTTTTTTGGGCTAAAAGTTTTTTATATAGCCTTTTCATTATTTGCCTTTATTACCTTTCGCTTACAAAACTTTGTAATGATCAGTTCAGTAGTTAGATCGTAATAAACCAATAAACAAACAAAATCATTTAACCATTAACATTAAAAAATAATTTCGAAAAAATTTCCAAAATATGTAAAACTCTTTATTTGATGAAGCCTCATTTGCACGACTGCCTTGCGTTAAATTGAGGCTTAATATAAAAAATGGGAAACGTTAAGAGATCATAAAGAAGGGATAGACGGCTTTCTATTTATTCTATTAGAGTTTTTATAACAGTGTCATAAAAGCGCCCGCATTTATGGGGCTTTGTATCGACGACATAAAAACAAACAAAAAATATATTTGATAATTAAATTATGTTTTTTTTTTAACTTTTTTTTCACTCAGTGATCTGCAAACTCGTCATGCATGAGAGCCAAATATAATCAATACAGAATTGAAATTTATTCAAAGATATTTTTTTAAACTTAAGCTTCACCTTTAGTACATACATTTTTGTCGAAATCTTTACGATTACAAGTACTATACTCGAGAGTGCCTCTGCTAAATATGTATTCTTTTTCCGAGCGGCTAACCGTGCTACTGTGACGTTCTAAAAATGTTTACATAGGCTTGCATTTAAAAAAAAAGAAAAGGCAGTCCAGAAGTGACAACTCGAAACAATTGAATGGCACTCCGAATAATAATTAGATACTTTTTATACAAATTATTACATCTACTACACTTTAAAAAAAATAGAAATAACGCATGGAGATATAACTATGTACATATATTCACAGTATACATACAGCCTATGCGAAGCGTGCGGTGACGATAACGCGAGTTTCACGCTTTTCGCTCACCCAAAAAGTACACATATATACACAGTATACAATATATATATATAGCACATGAAAAGCGTTTGGTGACAATGACGCGAGTTCCATGATTTTTGTTCACCCAAAAAAGTGCTGAACGCGCCTAAAGATGATGATATCACTTCAAAAAATCTGAGAATTTATGGCAGAAATAATATACTTACCTAAATACTTATTAACACCCAATATATTCAATATCCTTAAGTACCAGTATATGATATCAACGCAATATATAACACGTCCGACGTCCATAGAACCGACCCTCAGTCGGAGCGTCAGTCCGACTAGGAAAAATATTATAAAACCGGCGTCGTAGGTGTTCCACATGTTCCAAGCCCAGACGCTGAACTTATGCCTGAAATAACAACTTCGATTAGTCGTTAATTTCCAAAATGAGCCGAATAAAATATGAGATTTTTTATATTTTAAAGATTTTCAGTATTTATTCACCGTTAACGAATTTTGCCGAATTTTAGTTTCATTCTATGATATTCAAATTTTACATGTTTAAAATATCATCATCTTCATACCCTTACCCCAACTAAGTAGGGTCCGCACAACATGTTTTCCTTTTCCACTCTCGCCTGTCATCTCAGTATTCACACCTATTTCTCACATATTATTTTTTTCACACAGTCCATCTATACCTTACCTCTCACTCTCCTACCACCACTACTCCTAACGATCATACTGAAAATTTTTCTAGTGACATGATTTTCATCTCCCCTCAAGACATGCCGATGACATTGCCAACCTATTACTTCTCAACTTCTCCGTCACTGGTGCTATTTTCAAACTTCCTCTGGTATACGGTTTTTTTTTCGAATTGACTACGCTATTAGCCTAGTAAGGCCGTAACAGCTTCACCGGAGACTAGGCCCCCCTCGGCAGCAGCTCAAGCCTAGGTCCGTTCCCTCGGCGTGGAGCCCTTGAGTACGCTGCTCGCGCGATGAATTTGCATCATTTTGAAAATTAACGATTCATTTTTAAGATAATAAGAGTCGAAATTGTTAGCATTTCATTTATTTTAACTTTTTTTAATTTTTTTGTAGGTTTTAGCGTTTCACCATAATCTCATCTAATCGTAAATGACTGTGGTTTAAGATGGTAAACACTCTAAAACTATAATGACAGACCGTCAAGTGCAGCTGCCAGCACACACCAACAGGTGCTTGGCTACAGATTTTCAACTTGGTGGTGGTAGCTCTAGTCAGGCGAACTTAGAAAAATCTCTACCACCATGCTATGACTTCATCACGATGCTATCCTTCACCGGTAGCTCCTACTTAGTTGCAAGGATTCGAACCTACGGACCTACGTCCATCGACGCGGTGTCCAAATACGCTATCAACTAGCCATCATCGCTTCATCTGATACCCGCCAACTAAGTCTGCGTTTTTTTATTATTTTATTAATTTTTATGCACTGAGGAAAAATATAACTAAATGAAAAGCAAAAAAGTACTTTGCATACAAAATTTGTAAGTAATGTTATCCGTTTACTTCCCCACTCCTACGTATGCATAATCCAACACTTGCCACATTTCACACATCACTGAACGCGTAACAAAATCAAAATCACTTTATTCTATTTAGGCCCTAAGAAGGCACTCATGAACGTCAAAACTACCACCGGTTCGGAAAACAACCCAGTCATCGAGAAGAACCGGCAAGAAACTCGATTTGGTTTATCTTTTTAACAAATATATATAATAATTACAATAATAATAATATAAACTCTTACAAGAGTCGTAGTTTCTTAAAACTTTATATTAAATAAAGATATCATGATAATTTTGTTTTTATATAAGGACACTTGTCTAAGAAGTAAAACTAAAAAAAAAAGGTCGAAATCTTTCCTGCACCTAATTTTTGCGTGATAGGCGCGCAACAGCCGATTTCCATTAGTTTACTTTTTGGACTGTTTTATTCCAAACTAAACATATATAAATATCTAACAGTTAGACATACAACTGGTATAAAAATAATCATCTTATAAAAGGGATCGATGTGCGAGGATCGATCCCACGACCGCTTGACTTCATCGTTTATGTACAGTCAGACAGAAAAGCTTCCAAGTAGTTGTGAAATTTCATGATGCTTGAACACACCACTGCTAGTTTTGCTTATCACACAAAGAAGGCATATGCAGACAACGAACTCGAGACCTCTCGGCTTTATAAGATTTGCCACTAGCGCGGTATTAGGCCCGACAAAATAAAAATTTTTCTTTCATAATGAAACCTAATAAAGACAACAACATTTTTACAATAGGCACACTTATATAAATATTTATGAACGTTTGCTGAACATTTAGGAATTTTCTTAACCTTAAAAATATGGTCTAATTTATTTCGTTAGTACAAACACACGCGCGAAACTGGTGCGGACAGCTACTTTAATATATTGTGTTTTAGTACATCCTATAAGAATGACATACTCAATCCGGAATAAAGAGACATTACCATGTACATTCTTCGCAAAACCAATTTATTTTTAAAACTATCGACCGTCAAATTATACGCAGGAATATGTTTTTATTGTTATAAGTTACTTATACCCGTTTCGGTACATAGAAATGTCGCGCTCGCGTGTGATATTTGCCGTGTTAATTGCTATCGGTTTTACATAGAATCGACCGTATACGTTTATTTATGAGCGTCGAGGCTCCGCTTGTTATCCGACACGGTAATGCGCTATATTTGATTTTAATTGTAGTTTAGGAGCCGTCATTAACACTTATTTGATCGTGTTTAATAAGACCGTAGAAAATAATCGATATATCAAAATAAATTTTACGTTCGTCTTGTTTGTCCCGAGTAAATGTTTGATAAACAAACCCTCTTTCGTATTTCTAACATTAGTTAGGACTACATAAGTTACTACAAAATATTAAGTTATTGTACAGGATTTAACCGGAAATGATTAGAATATTAAAGGTATCTTAAAATCTGTAAATTGTCATGGGGATAAACGGTAATTACAAAATTAAATTCACAGTAATGAAACTCCAAAATTAATTCAGATATAACAAGTAATTGTAATTAAACAACAAAACAATTTTCGCGATAACGAAATAGCGGGCACAATTAAAAGTTTTAATATGTAGTGAAATAACAGTCTATGAATGATAAGGAAAAACTAGGAATTACAAAGGTAGGTTATACGATTATTAGGTTTTTAAAAATATACCCCAATGTCTAAAATTCGAAAAGAAGTCAAGAAGAAACAATAAAAGCTGGGATGTTTCACGTAAAGAGAACAACGAAAAAAGGTAAGGTTCTGAAATTCATTCATATATATACTAATATTATGAAGTCGGAGGGTTTGTTTGGTTGAACGCGCAAATCTCAGGAACTGCTGGTCCGATTTGGAAAATTCTTTCAGTGTTACATAACTCATTTATCGAGAAGGGCCTATATAGCATTCTAAGACCAATACGAACTAGCCGAGCACCTATGAAGAATGTTTCAAAAACGGTTTTTTT